>CM057819.1:6624744-6848173 GCA_030067965.1 Latrodectus elegans | reverse complement strand
ATATGAAAAAACTGCTGTGCTAACTACTGTTCTACCGAGGCACATTTCAGTCTCACAAAAAACTATTAATGAAGGGCAAAAGCATTAAAAACTGCAAATTTTCAGATTTCTAAATTATTAAAAATAAGTGATTTTGCTTGTTGTATTTTTGGTCAGTCAAAAAGCATTAATAAATCTGATTTCTCAAACATATTTATTTGTAAAATTTTTTACTTCAATTTTAAAATGGAACTTAACACTAAATTCTTAGAAAAAAATAAAATATGACCCGTGTTTGAATCGAACTCACGTCCTTCTGATTGCATATTCTACAAGATTATTAGACTGACGCGCTGCCTACTGCGCTACCGAGGCTCATTTCGATCTCGCAAAAAGGCATTCATTAGGAACAAAAGCATT
Organism: Latrodectus elegans; assembly: GCA_030067965.1. Classification (NCBI taxonomy): domain Eukaryota; kingdom Metazoa; phylum Arthropoda; class Arachnida; order Araneae; family Theridiidae; genus Latrodectus; species Latrodectus elegans. The sequence goes on along the minus strand of CM057819.1, from coordinate 6,847,774 downwards.
AAAAAACTGCTATTTTTCAGATTTCTAAATCGTTAAAACGAGGTGATTCTGTCTGTTGCATTTTTGGATAGCCAAACAGCATTATTAAATGTGATTTCTCACGCGTATTCATTTTTAAACTTTTTAACATTATTTTAATAATTGTACTTCTATCCATATTCTCAGGAAAAAATATATAAAACCTGACACGTTCGTGGATCGATTTAACGACGTTAAGACAGATCAATGCGCTTGATAATGAACCTGAAGCGCTGCCTACAAGGCTAACTAGACAAAATTCTCTTTGCTAAAAATGTATTGATAAATGATAACAAAGCTAAAAAACTGCAATTTTTCACATTTCTAAATCATTAAAAAGAAGTGATTCTGTCTGTCGCATTTTTGGGTAGCCAAACAGCATTATTAAATGTGATTTCTCACAAGTATTCATTTTTAAACTTTTTAACATTATTTTAATAATTGTACTTCTATCCATATTCTCAGGAAAAAATATATAAGACCTGACACGTTCGTGGATCGAATTAACGACGTTAAGACAGATCAATGCGCTTGATAATGAACCTGAAGCGCTGCCTACAAGGCTAACTAGACAAAATTCTCTTTGCTAAAAATGTATTGATAAATGATAACAGCGCTAAAAAACTGCAATTTTTTAGATTTCTGAATTATTAAAAAGAAGTGATTCTCTCTGTTGCATTTTTGGATAGCCAAACAGCATTATTAAATCTGATTTCTCACACATATTCATTTGTAAAATTTTTACATCAATTTAAAATGGAACTTTAAACCACATCCTTAGAAAAAAAACCTGCCACGGGTTAAAATTAATTAAATCTGCCCCGGGTGAGGATCGAACTCACGACCTCCAGATTGCACATCCAATCAGATTATGAGAGTGACGCGCTGCCTACTGCGCTACCGAGGCTTATTTCGGTCTCGCAAAAAGGCATTCATGAGGAACAAAAGCACTAAAAAACTGCTATTTTTCAGATTTCTAAATCATTAAAAAGAAGTGATTCTGTCTGTTGCATTTTTGGGTAGCCAAAAACCATTATTAAATGTGATTTAACACAAGTATTCATTTTTAAAGTTTTTGACATCATATTAAAAATATTCCTTCACTCCAAATTCTTTGGAATAAATGCGTAAAATCTACACCGTTTGAAACCACAGTCTTCACATTTCACATTGTACTAGATGATAAAACTGATGTGCTAACTACTATTCTACCAAGTCTCATTTCCGTCACACAAAAAATTATTAATAAAGGGCAAAAGCATTAAAAAACTGCAAATTTTCAGATTTCTAACTTATTAAAAACAAGTGATTCCGCCTAATGCAATTTTGGATAGCCAAACAGCATTAATAAATCTGATTTCTCACATATATTAATTTGTAAATTTCTGTACATCAATTTAAAAATGGAAATTCAATCTACATCCTTAGAAAAAAAATCTGCCCCGTTTAAAAATAAATTAAACCTGCCCCGAGTGAGGTCGAACTCACGACCTCCAGATTGCACATTCAACTAGATTATGAGACTGCCGCGCTGCCTTCTGCGCTACCGAAGCTCATTTCGGGTTCACAAAAAGGCATTCTTGAGGATCAAAAGCATTAAAAAGTGCAATTTTTCACATTTCTAAATCATTAAAAAGAAGTGATTCTGTCTGTCGCATTTTTGGGTAGCCAAACTGATTTATTAAATATGATTTCTCACAAGTATTCATTTTTAAACTTTTTAACATTATTTTAATAATTGTACTTCTATCCATATTCTTAGGAAAAAATATATAAAACCTGACACCTTTGTGGATCGAATTAACGACGTTAAGACAGCTCAATGCGCTTGATGATGTACCTGAAGCGCTGCCTACAACGCTAACTAGACAAAATTCACTTTTCTAAAAATGTATTGATAAATGACAACAGCGCTAAAAAACTGCAATTTTTCAGATTTGTTAATTATTAAATTCAAGTGATTCTGTATGATGCATTTACCGAAAGAAAAACAGCCTTATTAAATTTGATTTCTCACATTTAATCATTTGTAAAATTTTTAACACCAATTTAAATACGGAAAGAAAATCCTTATTTTAACGCAAAATTTTATATATTCTTTTCCGGGAGAGGATAGAGTTCACGATCTTCAGATTCAGCATTGTGCGTAAAAAGAAGACAGCTGCTCTGCCTACTGCGCTACCGAGGATCGTTACGGTCTCACAAAAAAGCATTCATGAAGGTCAAAAGCATTAAAAAATTGCAATTTTTCAGATTTCTAAATCATTAAAACGAGGTGATTCTGTCTGTTGCATTTTTGGATAGCCAAACAGCATTATTAAATGTGAATTCTCACGCGTATTCATTTGTAAAATTTTTTAAATCATATTAAAAATTATTTTATCACTCCAAATTCGTAGTAAAAAATGCGTAAAATCTACACCGTTTAAATCACGGTCTTCATATTTCACATTGTACTAGACGATAAAACTGATGTGCTGCCTACTGTTCTACCGAGGCACATTTCGATCTCACAAAAAAGTACTAATAAAGTGCAAAAGCATTAATAAACTGCAAATATTCAGATTTCTAAATTATTAAAAACAGTGATTTTGTCTGTTGCATTTTTGGATAGCGAAACAGCATTAATAAATCTAATTTCTCACACATATTCATTTGTAAAATTTTTTTCTTCAAGTTAAAAATGGAAATTCACACGACATTCTTAGAAACAAATAAAAAAATCAGTCCCGGGTGAGGATCGAACTCACGAACTCCAGATTTCACATTCTACTAGATTATGAGACTGACGCGCAGCCTATTGCGCTACCGAGGCTCATTTCGGTCTCACAAAAAATTATTAATAAAGGGCAAAAGCAATAAAAAACTGCAAATTTTCAGATTTCTAATCTATTAAAAACAAGTGATTCCGCCTAATGCATTTTTGGATAGCCAAACAGCATTAATAAATCTGATTTCTCACATATATTAATTTGTAAATTTTTTTACATCAATTAAAAAATGGAAATTCAAAGTACATCCTTAGAAAAAAAAATCTGCCCCGGGTGAGGATCGAAATCACGACGTCCAGATTGCACATTCAACTAGATTATGAGACTCACGCGCTGCCTTCTGCGCTACCGAGGCTCATTTCGGTCTCACAAAATGGCATTCATGAGGATCAAAAGCATTAAAAAACTACAATTTTTCACATTTCTAAATCAATAAAAAGAAGTGATTCTGTCTGTCGCATTTTTGGGTAGCCAAACTGCATTATTAAATGTGATTTCTCACAAGTATTCATTTTTAAAATTTTTAACATTATTTTAATAATTGTACTTCTATCCATATTCTTAGGAAAAAATATATAAAACCTGAAACTTTTGTGGATCGAATTAACGACGTTAAGACAGCTCAATGTGCTTGATAATGAACTTGAAGCGCTGCCTACAAGGCTAACTAGACAAAATTCTCTTTGCTAAAAATGTATTGATAAATGATAACAGCGCTAAAAAACTGCAATTTTTTAGATTTCTGAATTATTAAAAAGAAGTGATTCTCTCTGTTGCATTTTTGGATATCCAAACAGCATTATTAAATCTGATTTCTCACACATATTCATTTGTAAAATTTTTACATCAATTTAAAATGGAACTTTAAACCACATCCTTAGAAAAAAAACCTGCCCAAGGTTAAAATTAATTAAATCTGCCCCGGGTGAGGATCGAAGTCACGACCTCCAGATTGCACATCCAATCAGATTATGAGAGTGACGCGCTGCCTACTGCGCTACCGAGGCTTATTTCGGTCTCGCAAAAAGGCATTCATGAGGAAAAAAAGCACTAAAAAACTGCTATTTTTCAGATTTCTAAATCATTAAAAAGAAGTGATTCTGTCTGTTGCATTTTTGGGTAGCCAAAAACCATTATTAAATGTGATTTAACACAAGTATTCATTTTTAAAGTTTTTGACATCATATTAAAAATATTCCTTCACTCCAAATTCTTTGGAATAAATGCGTAAAATCTACACTGTTTGAAAACACAGTCTTCACATTTCACATTGTACTAGATGATAAAACTGATGTGCTAACTACTATTCTACCAAGTCTCATTTCAGTCACACAAAAAATTATTAATAAAGGGCAAAAGCATTAAAAAACTGCAAATTTTCAGATTTCTAAATTATTAAAAACAAGTGATTCCGCCTAATGCATTTTTGGATAGCCAAACAGCATTAATAAATCTGATTTCTCACATATATTAATTTGTAAATTTCTGTACATCAATTTAAAAATGGAAATTCAATCTACATCCTTAGAAAAAAAATCTGCCCCGTTTAAAAATAAATTAAACCTGCCCCGAGTGAGGTCGAACTCACGACCTCCAGATTGCACATTCAACTAGATTATGAGACTGACGCGCTGCCTTCTGCGCTACCGAAGCTCATTTCGGTTTCACAAAAAGGCATTCTTGAGGATTAAAAGCATTAAAAAGTGCAATTTTTCATATTTCTAAATCATTAAAAAGAAGTGATTCTGTCTGTCGCATTTTTGGGTAGCCAAACTGATTTATTAAATGTGATTTCTCACAAGTATTCATTTTTAAACTTTTTAACATTATTTTAATAATTGTACTTCTATCCATATTCTTAGGAAAAAATATATAAAACCTGACACGTTTGTGGATCGAATTAACGACGTTAAGACAGCTCAATGCGCTTGATGATGTACCTGAAGCGCTGCCTACAACGCTAACTAGACAAAATTCTCTTTTCTAAAAATGTATTGATAAATGACAACAGCGCTAAAAAACTGCAATTTTTCAGATTTGTTAATTATTAAATTCAAGTGATTCTGTATGATGCATTTACCGAAAAAAAAACAGCCTTATTAAATTTAATTTCTCACATTTAATCATTTGTAAAATTTTTAACACCAATTTAAATACGGAAAGAAAATCCTTATTTTAACGCAAAATTTTATAAATTCTTTTCCGGGAGAGGATAGAATTCACGATCTTCAGATTCAGCATTGTGCGTAAAAAGAAGACAGCTGCTCTGCCTACTGCGCTACCGAGGATCGTTACGGTCTCACAAAAAAGCATTCATGAAGGTCAAAAGCATTAAAAAATTGCAATTTTTCAGATTTCTAAATCATTAAAACGAGGTGATTCTGTCTGTTGCATTTTTGGATAGCCAAACAGCATTATTAAATGTGATTTCTCACGCGTATTCATTTGTAAAATTTTTTACATCATATTAAAAATTATTTTATCACTCCAAATTCGTAGTAAAAAATGCGTTAAATCTACACCGTTTAAATCACGGTCTTCATATTTCACATTGTACTAGACGATAAAACTGACGTGCTGCCTACTGTTCTACCGAGGCACACTTCGGTCTCACAAAAAAGTACTAATAAAGTGCAAAAGCATTAATAAACTGCAAATATTCAGATTTCTAAATTATTAAAAACAGTGATTTTGTCTGTATCATTTTTGGATAGCGAAACAGCATTAATAAATCTGATTTCTCACACATATTCATTTGTAAAATTTTTTTCTTCAAGTTAAAAATGGAAATTCACACGACATTCTTAGAAACAAATAAAAAAATCTGTCCCGGGTGAGGATCGAACTCACGAACTCCAGATTTCACATTCTACTAGATTATGAGACTGACGCGCAGCCTATTGCGCTACCGAGGCTCATTTCGGTCTCACAAAAAGGCATTCATGAGATTCAAAAGCATTAAAAAACTGCAATTTTTCACATTTGTAAATCATTAAAAAGAAGTGATTCTGTCTGTTGCATTTTTGGGTAGCCAAACAGCATTATTAAATGTGATTTCTCACAAGTATTCATTTTTAAACTTTTTAACATTATTTTAATAATTGTACTTCTATCCATATTCTTAGGAAAAAATATATAAAACCTGACACGTTTGTGGATCGAATTAACGACGTTAAGACAGCTCAATGTGCTTGACGATGAACCTGAAGTGCTTCCTACAACGCTAACTAGACAAAATTCTCTTTCCTAAAAATGTATTGATAAATGACAACAGCGCTGAAAAACTACAATTTTTTAGATTTCTGAATTATTAAAAAGAAGTGATTCTCTCTGTTGCATTTTTGGATAGCCAAACAGCATTATTAAATCTGATTTCTCACTTATATTCATTTGTAAAATTTTTTTACATCAATTTAAAAATGGAACTTTAAACCACATCCTTAGAAAAAAAACCTGCCCCGAGTAAAAATTAATTAAACCTGCCCCGGGTGAGGATCGAACTCACGACCTCCAGATTGCACATCCAATCAGATTATGAGACTGACACGCTGCCTACTGCGCTACCGAGGCTTATTTCGGTCTCGCAAAAAGGCATTCATGAGGAACAAAAGCACTAAAAAACTGCTATTTTTCAGATTTCTAAATCATTAAAAAGAAGTGATTCTGTCTGTTGCATTTTTGGGTAGCCAAAAACCATTATTAAATGTGATTTAACACAAGTATTCATTTTTAAAGTTTTTGACATCATATTAAAAATATTCCTTCACTCCAAATTCTTTGGAATAAATGCGTAAAATCTACACCGTTTGAAACCACAGTCTTCACATTTCACTTTGTACTAGATGATAAAACTGATGTGGTAACTACTGTTCTACCGAGGCTCATTTCAGTCACACAAAAAATTATTAATAAAGGGCAAAAGCAATAAAAAACTGCAAATTTTCAGATTTCTAAATTATTAAAAACAAGTGATTCCGCCTGATGCATTTTTGGATAGCCAAACAGCAGTAATAAATCTGATTTCTCAAATATATTCATTTGTAAATTTTTTATATTAATTTAAAAATAGAAATTCAAACTACATCCTTAGAAAAAAAACCTGCCCCGGGTAAAAATAAAGTACACCTGCACCGGGTGAGGATCGAACTCACGACCTCCACATTGCACATTCAACTAGATTATGAGACTGACGCGTTAACTTCTGCGCTACCGAGGCTCCTTTCGGTTTCACAAATATGCATTCATGAGGATCAAAAGTATTAAAAAACTGCAATTTTTCAGATTTCTAAATCATTAAAAAGAAGTGATTCTGTCTGTTGCATTTTTGGGTAGCCAAACAGCATTATTAAATGTGATTTCTCACAAGTATTCATTTTTAAACTTTTTAACATTATTTTAATAATTGTACTTCTATCCATATTCTTAGGAAAAAATATATAAAACCTGACACTTTTGTGGATCGATTTAACGACGTTAAGAGGGCTCAATGTGCTTGATGATGAACCTGAAGCGCTGCCTACAACGCTAACTAGACAAAATTCTCTTTTCTAAAAATGTATTGATAAATGACAACAGCGCTAAAAAACTGCAATTTTTCAGATTTGTTAATTATTAAATTCAAGTGATTCTGTATGATGCATTTACCGAAAGAAAAACAGCCTTATTAAATTTGATTTCTCACATTTAATCATTTGTAAAATTTTTAACAACAATTTAAATACGGAAAGAAAATCCTTATTTTAACGCAAAATTTTTTAAATTCTTTTCCGGTGAGGATAGAATTAACGATCTTCAGAATCAACATTGTGCTTGGTAAATAAAACAGCCGCGCTGCCAACTGCGCTACCGAGGACGTTAACGTTCTCACAAAAAAGCATTCATAAAGGTCAAATGCATTAAAAAACTGCAATTTTTCAGATTTCTATATTATTAAAATAAGTGATTCTGCATGGCGCATTTTTGGATAGCCAAACAACATTACTGAATCTGATTTCTCACACGTATTCATTTGTAAATTTTTTTACATCATATTAAAAATGGTTCTTCACTCCAAATTCTTAGGAAGAAATGCGTAAATTCTACAACGTTTGAATTCACGGTATTCATATTTCACAGTGTACTAGATGATTAAACTGATGTACTGCCTACTGTTCTACCGAGGCTCATTTCGGTCTCACAAAAAGCCATTCATGAGGAACAAAAGCATTAAAAAATTGCAAATTTTCAGATTTCTAAATTATTAAAAACAAGTGATTCTGCCTGTTGTATTTTTGGTCAGCCAAACAGCATATTTTAAGTCTGATTTCTCAAACATATTTATTTGTAAAATTTTTTACATCAATTTAAAAATGGAACTTTAAACCACATCCTTAAAAAAAAAACCTGCCCCCGGTAAAAATAAATTAAACCTGCAACGGGTGAGGATCGAACTCACGCCCTTCAAATTGCACATTCAATTAGATTATGAGACTGACGCACTTCCTACTGCGCTACCGAGGCTCATTTCGGTCTCACAAAAAGCCATTCATGAGGAACAAAAGCATTAAAAAACTGCTATTTTTCAGATTTCTAAATCATTAAAAAGAAGTGATTCTGTCTGTTGCATTTTTGGGAAGCCAAACAGCATTATTAAATGTGATTTCCCAAAAGTATTCATTTTTAAAGTTTTTAACATCATATTAAAAATATTTCTTCACTACAAATTCTTTGGAATAAATGCGTAAAATCTACACCATTTGAAACCACAGTCATCACATTTAACATTGTACTAGATGATAAAACAGACGTGCTGCCTATTGTTCTACAGAGGCTCATTTCGATCTCACAAAAAAGTATCAATAAAGTGCAAAAGCATTGAAAATCTGCAAATTTTCAGATTTCTTAATTATTAAAAACAGTGATTCTGCCTGTTGAATTTTTGGTTAAATAAACCGCATTAATAAATCTGATTTCTCAAACATATTTATTTGTAAAATTTTTTACTTCAATTTTAAAATGCAACAACACATAAAATTCTTAGAAAAAATAAATAAAATTTTCCCCGTGTTTGAATCGAACTCACGGCCTTCAGATTACACATTCTACTAGGTTATGAGACTGACTCGCTGCCTACTGCGCAACCGAGACTCATTTCGGTCTCACAAAAAGCATTCATGAGGATCAAAAGCATTAAAAAACTGCAATTTATCAGATTTCTAAATCATTAAATAGAGGTGATTCTGTCTGTTGCATTTTTGGATAGCCAAACAGCATTATTGAATCTGAATTCTCACACATATTCATTTGTAAAATTTTTTACTTCAATTTAAAAATGGAACTTTATACGACATTCTTAGAAAAAAAACAAATAAAATCTGCCCAGGGTGAGGATTGAACTCACGACCTCTAGATTGCACATTCTACAAGATTATTAGACTGACGCGCTGCCTACTGCGCTGCCGAGGCCCATTTCATTTTCATAAAAAGGCATTCATGAGGATCAAAAGCTTTAAAAAACTTCAATTTTTCAGATTTCTAAATCATTAAAAAGAAGTGATTCTGTCTGTCGCATTTTTGGGTAGCCAAACAGCATTATTAAATGTGATTTCTCACAAGTATTCATTTTTAAACTTTTTAACATTATTTTAATAGATGTACTTCTATCCATATTCTTAGGAAAAAATATATAAAACCTGACACGTTTGTGGATCGAATTAACGACGTTAAGACAGATCAATGTGCTTGATAATGAACCTGAAGCGCTGCCTACAAGGCTAACTAGACAAAATTCTCTTTGCTAAAAATGTATTGATAAATGATAACAGCGCTAAAAAACTGCAATTTTTTTAGATTTCTGAATTATTAAAAAGAAGTGATTCTCTCTGTTGCATTTTTGGATAGCCAAACAGCATTATTAAATCTGATTTCTCACACATATTTATTTGTAAAATTTTTTTACATCAATTTTAAAATGGAACTTTAAACCACATCCTTAGAAAAAAAACCTGCCCCCGGTAAAAATAAATTAAACCTGCCCCGGGTGAGGATCGAACTCACGACCTCCAGATTGCACATTCAACTAGATTATGAGACTGACGCGCTGCCTACTGCGCTACCGAGGCTCATTTCGGTCTCACAAAAAGGCATTCATAAAGGTCAAAAGCATTAAAAAACTGCAATTTTTCAGATTTCTAAATCATTAAAAAGAAGTGATTCTGTCTGTTGCATTTTTGGGTAGCCAAACAGCATTATTAAATGTGATTTCTCACAAGTATTCATTTTTAAACTTTTTAACATTATTTTAATAATTGTACTTCTATCCATATTCTTAGGAAAAAATATATAAAACCTGACACGTTTGTGGATCGAATTAACGACGTTAAGACAGCTCAATGTGCTTGATGATGAACCTGAAGCGCTGCCTACAACGCTAACTAGACAAAATTCTCTTTGCTAAAAATGTATTGATAAATGACAACAGCGCTAAAAACTGCAATTTTTTAGATTTCTGAATTATTAAAAAGAAGTGATTCTCTCTGTTGCATTTCTGGATAGCCAAACAGCATTATTAAATCTGATTTCTCACTTATATTCATTTGTAAAATTTTTTTACATCAATTTAAAAATGGAACTTTAAACCACATACTTAGAAAAAAAACCTGCCCCGGGTAAAAATAAATTAAACCTGCCCCGGGTGAGGATGGAACTCACGACCACCAGATTGCACATTCAATTAGATTATGAGACTGACGCGCTGCCTACTGCGCTACCGAGGCTCATTTCGGTCACACAAAAAGGCATTCATGAGAAGCAAAAGCATTAAAAAACTGCTATTTTTCAGATTTCTAAATCATTAAAAAGAAGTGATTCTGTCTGTTGCATTTTTGGTTAAATAAACAGCATTAATAAATCTGATTTCTCAAACATATTTATTTGTAAAATTTTTACTTCAATTTTAAAATGCAACATCACACCAAATTCTTAGAAAAAAATAAATAAAATATGCCCCGTGTTTGAATCGAACTCACGGCCTTGAGATTACACATTCTTCTAGGTTATGAGACTGACTCGCTGCCTACTGCGCAACCGAGACTCATTTCGGTCTCACAAAAAGCATTCATGAGGATCAAAAGCATTAAAAAACTGCAATTTATCAGATTTCTAAATCATTAAAAAGAGGCGATTCTGTCTGTTGCATTTTTGGATGGCCAAAGAGCATTATTAAATCTGAATTCTCACACATATTCATTTGTAAAATTTTTTACTTCAATTTAAAAATGGAACTTTATACGACATTCTTAGAAAAAAATAAATAAAATCTGCCCCGGGTGAGGATCGAACTCACGACCTCCAGATTTCACATTTTACTAGATTATGAGACTGACACGCTGCCTACTGCGCTATCAAGGCTCTTTTCGGTTTCACAAAAATGCATTCATGAGGATCAAAAGCATTAAAAAACTGCAATTTTTCAGATTTCTAAATCATTAAAAAGAAGTGATTCTGTCTGTTGCATTTTTGGGTAGCCAAACAGCATTATTAAATGTGATTTCTCACAAGTATTCATTTGTAAATTTTTTGCATCATATTAAAAATATTTCTTCACTCGAAATTCTTTGGAATAAATGCGTAAAACCTACACTGTTTGAAATCACGGTCTTCACATTTCACATTGTACTAGATGATAAAACTGATGCGCTAACTACTGTTCTACAGATGCACATTTCAGTCTCACAAAAAACTATTAATAAAGGGCAAAAGCATTAAAAACTGCAAATTTTCAGATTTCTAAATTATTAAAAACAAGTGATTCTGAATGTTGTATTTTTGGTCAGTGAAACAGCATTAAATAATCTGATTTCTGAAACATATTTATTTGTAAAATTTTTTACTTCAATTTTAAAATGGAACTTCACACCAAATTCTTAGAAAAAAATAAATAAAATATGACCCGTGTTTGAATCGAACTCACGGCCTTCAGATTACATATTCTACTAGGTTATGAGACTGACGCGCTGCCTACTGCGCTACCGAGGATCATTTCGTTTTCACAAAAACGCATTCATGAGGATCAAAAGCATTAAAAAACTGCAATTTTTCAGATTTCTAAATCATTAAAAAGAAGTGATTCTGTCTGTTGCATTTTTGGGTAGCCAAACAGCATTATTAAATGTGATTTTTCACAAGTATTTATTTTTAAAATTTTTAACATTAATTTAATAATGGTACTCCTATCTATATTTTTAAGAAAAAATTATATAAAACCTGACACGTTTGTGGATCGAATTAACGAAGTTACGTCAGCTCAATGTGCTTGATGATGAACCTGAAGCGCTGCCTACAACGCTAACTAGACAAAATTTTCTTTCCTTAAAATGTATTGATAAATGACAACAGCGCTAAAAAACTGCAATTTTTCAGATTTGTTAATTATTAAATTCAAGTGATTCTGTATGATGCATTTTTCGAAAGAAAAACAGCCTTATTAAATTTGATTTCTCACATTTAATCATTTGTAAAATTTTTAACACCAATTTAAATACGGAAAGAAAATCCTTATTTTAACGCAAAATTTTATAAATTCTTTTCCGGGTGAGGATAGAATTCACGATCTTCAGATTCAACATTGTGCTTTAAAAATGAGACAGCCCCTCTGCCGACTGCGCTACCGAGGACCGTTATGGTCTCACAGAAAGGACTTCATGAAGGTCAAAAGCATTAATAATATGCAAATATTTATATTTCTAAATTATAAAAAACAAGTGATTCTGCCTGTTGTATTTTTGGTTAACCAAACAACATTAACAAATCTGATTTCTCAAACATATTTATTTGTAAAATTTTTTACTTCAATTTAAAAATGAAACTTCACACGACATTCTTAGAAAAAAATAAATAAAATCTGCTTCGGGTGAGGATCGAACTCACGACCTCCAGATTTCGAATTCTAGTAGATTATAAGACTGACGCTCTGCCTACTGCACTACCGAGGCTGCTTTCAGTCTCACAAGAAGGCATTCATGAGGATGAAAAGCATTAAAAAACTGCTATTTTTCAGATTTCTAAATCATTAAAAAGAAGTGATTCTGTCTGTTGCATTTTTGGGTAGCCAAACAGCATTATTAAATGTGATTTCTCACAAGTATTCATTTGTAAATTTTTTGCATCATATTAAAAATATTTCTTCACTCGAAATTCTTTGGAATAAATGCGTAAAACCTACACTGTTTGAAATCACGGTCTTCACATTTCACATTGTACTAGATGATAAAACTGATGTGCTAACTACTGTTCTACCGAGGAACATTTCGGTCACACAAAAAAGTATTAATAAAGTTCAAAAGCATTAAAAAACTGCAAATTTTCAGATTTCTAAATTATTAAAAACAGTGATTTTGTCTGTTGTAATTTTGGATAGCCAAACAGCATTAATAAATCTGATTTCTCACATATATTCATTTGTAAAATTTTTACTTCAATTTTAAAATGGAACATCACAGACATTCTTAGAAAAAATAAATAAAATCTGCCCCGGGTGAGGTTCGAACTCACGACCTCCAGATTGCACATTCAACTAGATTATGAGACTGACGCGCTGCCTACTGCGCTACCGAGGCTCATTTCGGTGTCACAAAAAGGCATTCATGAGGATCAAAAGCATTAAAAAACTGCAATTTTTCAGATTTCTAAATCATTAAAAAGAAGTGATTCTGTCTGTCGCATTTTTGGGTAGCCAAACAGCATTATTAAATGTGATTTCTCACAAGTATTCATTTTTAAACTTTTTAACATTATTTTAATAATTGTACTTCTATCCATATTCTTAGGAAAAAATATATAAAACCTGACACGTTTGTGGATCGAATTAACGACGTTAAGACAGCTCAATGTGCTTGATGATGAACCTGAAGCACTGCCTACAACGCTAACTAGACAAAATTCTCTTTGCTAAAAATGTATTGATAAATGACAACAGCGCTAAAAACTGCAATTTTTTAGATTTCTGAATTATTAAAAAGAAGTGATTCTCTCTGTTGCATTTCTGGATAGCCAAACAGCATTATTAAATCTGATTTCTCACTTATATTCATTTGTAAAATTTTTTACATCAATTTAAAAATGGAACTTTAAACCACATCCTTAGAAAAACCTGCCCCGGGTAAAAATAAATTAAACCTGCCCCGGGTGAGGATCGAACTCACGACCTCCAGATTGCACATTCAATTAGATTATGAGACTGACGCGCTGCCTACTGCGCTACCGAGGCTCATTTCGGTCTCACAAAAAGGCATTCATAAAGGTCAAAAGCATTAAAAAACTGCTATTTTTCAGATTTCTAAATCATTAAAAAGAAGTGATTCTGTCTGTTGCATTTTTGGTTAAATAAACAGCATTAATAAATCTGATTTCTCAAACATATTTATTTGTAAAATTTTTACTTCAATTTTAAAATGCCACATCACACCAAATTCTTAGAAAAAAATATGCCCCGTGTTTGAATCGAACTCACGGCCTTGAGATTACACATTCTTCTAGGTTATGAGACTGACGCGCTGCCTACTGCACTGCCGAGACTCATTTCGGTCTCAATAAAAGCATTCATGAGGATCAAAAGCATTAAAAAACTGCAATTTATCAGATTTCTGCAACATTAAAAAGAAGTGATTCTGTCTGTTGCATTTTTGGATACCCAAAGAGCATTATTAAATCTGAATTCTCACACATATTCAATTGTAAAATGTTTTACTTCAATTTAAAAATGGAACTTTATACGACATTCTTAGAAAAAAATTAATAAAATCGGCCCCGGGTGAGGATCGAACTCACGACATCCAGATGGCACATTCTACTAGATTATGAGACTGACGCGCTGCCTACGGCGCTACCGAGGCTCATTTCGTTTTCACAAAAAGGCATTCATAAGGATCAAAAGCATTAAAAAACTGCAATTTTTCAGATTTCTAAATCATTAAAAAGAAGTGATTCTGTCTGTTGCATTTTTGGGTAGCCAAACAACATTATTAAATGTGATTTCTCACAAGTATTCATTTGTAAATTTTTTACATCATATTAAAAATATTTCTTCACTCGAAATTCTTTGGAATAAATGCGTAATGCCTACACTGTTTGAAATCATGGTCTTCACATTTCACATTGTACTAGATGATAAAACTGATGTGCTAACTACTGTTCTACCGATGCACATTTCAGTCGCACAAAAAACTATTAATAAAGGGCAAAAGCATTAAAAACTGCAAATTTTCAGATTTCTAAATTATTAAAAACAAGTGATTCTGCCTGTTGTATTTTTGGTCAGTCAAACAGCATTAAATAATCTGATTTCTGAAGCATATTTATTTGTAAAATTTTTTACTTCAATTTTAAAATGGAACTTCACACCAAATTCTTAGAAAAAAATAAATAAAATATGACCCGTGTTTGAATCGAACTCACGGCCTTCAGATTACATATTCTACTAGGTTATGAGACTGCCGCGCTGCCTACTGCGCTACCGAGGATCATTTCGTTTTCGCAAAAACGCATTCATGAGGATCAAAAGCATTAAAAAACTGCAATTTTTCAGATTTCTAAATCATTAAAAAGAAGTGATCCCGTCTGTTGCATTTTTGGTTAGCCAAACAGCATTATTAAATGTGATTTTTCACAAGTATTTATGTTTAAAATTTTTAACATTAATTTAATAATGGTACTTCTATCAATATTTTTTAGAAAAAATTATATAAAACCTGACACGTGTGTGGATCGAATTAACGAAGTTACGTCAGCTCAATGTGCTTAATGATGAACCTGAAGCGCTGCCTACAACGCTAACTAGACAAAATTGTCTTTTCTTAAAATGTATTGATAAATGACAACAGCGCTAAAAAAACTGCAATTTTTCAGATTTGTTAATTATTAAATTCAAGTGATTCTGTATGATGCATTTTTCGAAAGAAAAACAGCCTTATTAAATTTGATTTCTCACATTTAATCATTTGTAAAATTTTTAACACCAATTTAAATACGGAAAGAAAATCCTTATTTTAACGCAAAATTTTATAAATTCTTTTCCGGGTGAGGATAGAATTCACGATCTTCAGATTCAACATTGTGCTTTAAAAATAAGACAGCCCCTCTGCCGACTGCGCTACCGAGGATCGTTATGGTCTCACAGAAAAGACTTCATGAAGGTCAAAAGCATTAATAATATGCAAATATTTAGATTTCTAAATTATAAAAAACAAGTGATTCTGCCTGTTGTATTTTTGGTTAACCAAACAACATTAAGAAATCTGATTTCTCAAACAAATTTATTTGTAAAATTTTTTACTTCAATTTAAAAATGAAGCATCACACGACATCCTTAGAAAAAAATAAATAAAGTCTGCCCCGGGTGAGGATCGAACTCACGACCTCCAGATTTCACATTCTACTAGATTATAAGACTGACGCTCTGCCTACTGCGCTACCGAGGCTCCTTTCGGTCTCACAAGAAGGCATTCATGAGGATCAAAAGCATTAAAAAACTGCTATTTTTCAGATTTCTAAATCATTAAAAAGAAGTGATTCTGTCTGTTGCATTTTTGGATAGCCAAACAGCATTATTAAATGTGATTTCTCACGCGTATTCATTTGTAAATTTTTTTACATCATATTAAAAATATTTCTTCACTCTAAATAATTTGGAATAAATGCTTAAAACCTACACTGTTTGAAATCACGGTCTTCACATTTCACATTGTACTAGATGATAAAACTGATGTGCTAACTACTGTTCAAACGAGGCTCACTTCGGTCTCACAAAAAAGTATTAATAAAGTGCAAAAGCATTAATAAACTACAAATTTTCAGATTTCTAAATTATTAAAAACAGTGATTCTGTCTGTTGCATTTTTGGATAGCGAAACAGCATTAATAAATCTGATTACTCACATATTCATTTGTAAAATTTTTTCTTCAATTTAAAAATGGAGCATCACAGGACATTCTTAGAAAAAAATAAATAAAATCTGCCTAGAGTGAGGATCGAACTCACGACCTCAAGATTGCATATTCTACTAGATTATGAGACTGACGCGCAGCCTACTGCGCTACCGAAGCTCATTTCGGTCTCACGAAAAGGCATTCATGAGGATCAACAGCATTAAAAATCTGCAATTTTTCAGATTTCTAAATCATTAAAAAGAAGTGATTCTGTCTGTCACATTTTTGGGTAGCCAAACAGCATTATTAAATGTGTTTTCTCACAAGTATTCATTTTTAAACTTTTTAACATTATTTTAATAATTGTTCTTCTATCCATATTCTTAGGAAAAAATATATAAAACCTGACACGTTTGTGGATCGAATTAACGACGTTAAGACAGCTCAATGTGCTTGATGATGAACCTGAAGCGCTGCCTACAACGCTACCTAGACAAAATTATCTTTGCTAAAAATGTTTTGATGAATCACAACAGCGCTAAAAACTGCAATTTTTTAGATTTCTGAATTATTAAAAAGAAGTGATTCTCTCTGTTGCATTTCTGGATAGTCAAACAGCATTATTAAATCAGATTTCTCACTTATATTCATTTGTAAAATTTTTTTACATCAATTTAAAAATGGAACTTTAAACCACATCTTTAGAAAAAAAACCTGCCCCGGGTAAAAATAAATTAAACCTGCCCCGGGTGAGGATCGAACTCACGACCTCCAGATTGCACATTCAATTAGATTATGAGACTGACGCGCTGCCTACTGCGCTACCGAGGCTGATTGCGGTCTCACAAAAAGGCATTCATGAGGAACAAAAGCATTAAAAAACTGCTATTTTTCAGATTTCTAAATCATTAAAAAGAAGTGATTCTGTCTGTTGCATTTTTGGTTAAATAAACAGCATTAATAAATCTGATTTCTCAAACATATTTATTTGTAAAATTTTTACTTCAATTTTAAAATGCAACATCACACCAAATTCTTAGAAAAAAATTATTAAAATATGCCCCGTGTTTGAATCGAACTCACGGCCTTCAGATTACACATTCTACTAGGTTATGAGACTGACGCGCTGCCTACTGCGCTACCGAGACTCATTACGGTCCCACAAAAAGCATTCATGAGGATCAAAAGTATTAAAAAACTGCAATTTTTCAGATTTCTAAATCATTAAAAAGAAGTGATTCTGTCTGTTGCATTTTTGGGTAGCCAAACAGCATTATTAAATGTAATTTTTCACAAGTATTCATTTTTAAAGTTTTTAACATTAATTTAATACTGGTACTTCTATCTATATTTTTAAGAAAAAATTATATAAAACCTGACACGTTTGTGTATTGAATTAACGAAGTTACGACAGCTCAATGTGCTTGATGATGAACCTGAAGCGCTGCTTACAACGCTAACTAGACAAAATTATCTTTCCTAAAAATGTATTGATAAATGACAACAGCGCTAAAAAACTGCAATTTTTCAGATTTGTTAATTATTAAATACAAGTGATTCTGTATGATGCATTTACCGAAAGAAAAACAGCCTTAATAAATTTGATTTCTCACATTTAATCATTTGTAAAATTTTTAACACGAATTTAAATACGGAAAGAAAACCCTTATTTTAACGCAAAATTTTATAAATTATTTTCCGTGTGAGGATAGAATTCAAGACCTTCAGATTCAACATTGTGCTTTAAAAATAAGACAGCCCCTCTGCCGACTGCGCTACCGAGGATCGTTATGGTCTCACAGAAAAGACTTCATGAAGGTCAAAAGCATTAATAATATGCAAATATTTAGATTTCTAAATTATAAAAAAAAAGTGATTCTGCCTGTTGTATTTTTGGTTAACCAAACAACATTAAGAAATCTGATTTCTCAAACATATTTATTTGTAAAATTTTTTACTTCAATTTAAAATTGGAACTTCACATGACATTCTTAGAAAAAAATAAATAAAATCTGCCCCGGGTGAGGATCGAACTCACGACATCCAGATTTCACAATCTACTAGATTACAAGACTGACGCGCGGCCTACTGCACTACCGAGGCTCCTTCCGGTCTCACAAGAAGGCATTCATGAGGATCAAAAGCATTAGAAAACTGCAATTTATCAGATTTCTAAATCATTAAAACGAGGTGATTCTGTCCGTTGCATTTTTGGATAGCCAAACAGCATTATTAAATGTAATTTCTCACGCGTATTCATTAGTAATTTTTTTTACATCATATTAAAAATATTTCTTCACTCCAAAATCTTTGGAATAAATGCGTAAAACCTACACTGTTTGAAATCAGGGTCTTCACATTTCACATTGTACTAGTTGATAAAACTGATGTGCTAACTACTGTATTACCGAGGCTCATTTCAATCTCTCAAAAAATTATTAATAAAGGGCAAAAGCATTAAAAAACTGCAAATTTTTAGATTTCTAAATTATTAAAAACAAGTGATTCCGCCTGATGCATTTTTGGATAGCCAAACAGCAGTAATAAATCTGATTTCTCCCATATATTCATTTGTAAATTTTTTTATATCAATTTAAAAATGGAAATTCAAACTACATCCTTTAGAAAAAAACCTGCCCCGGGTAAAAATAAAGTAAACCTGACCCGGGTGAGGATCGAACTCACGACCTCCAGATTGCACATTCAACTAGATTATGAGACTGACGCGCTGCCTACTGCGCTACCGAGGCTCATTTCGGTCTCACAAAAAGGCATTCATGAATGTCAAAAGCATTAAAAAACTGCAATTTTTAAGATTTCTAAATCATTAAAAAAAGTGATTCTGTCTGTTGCATTTTTGGGTAGCCAAACAGCATTATTAAATGTTATTTCTCACAAGTATTCATTTTTAAACTTTTTAACATTATTTCAATAATTGTTCTTCTATCCATATTCTTAGAACAAAATATATAAAACCTGACACGTTTGTGGATAGAATTAACGACGTTAAGACAGCTCAATGTGCTTGATGATGAACCTGAAGCGCTGCCTACAACGCTAACTAGACAAAATTCTCTTTGCTAAAAATGTATTGATAAATGACAACAGCGCTAAAAACTGCAATCTTTTAGATTTCTGAATTATTAAAAAGAAGTGATTCTGTCTGTTGCATTTCTGGATAGCCAAACAGCATTATTAAATCTGATTTCTCACTTATATTCATTTGTAAAATTTTTTACATCAATTTAAAAATAGAAATTTAAACCACATCCTTAGAAAAAAAACCGGCCCGGGTAAAAAAATTAAACCTGCCCCGGTTAAGGATCGAACTCACGACCTCCAGATTGCACATTCAATTAGATTATGAGACTGACGCGCTGCCTACTCCTCTACCGAGGCTCATTTCGGTCTCACAAAAAGGCATTCATGAAGAACAAAAGCATTAAAAACTGCTATTTTTCAGATTTCTAAATCATTAAAAAGAAGTGATTCTGTCTGTTGCATTTTTGGTTAAATAAACAGCATTAATAAATCTGATTTCTCAAACATATTTATTTGTAAAATTTTTACTTCAATTTTAAAATGCAACATCACACCAAATTCTTAGAAAAAAATAAATAAAATATGCCCCGTGTTTCAATCGAACTCACGGCCTTGAGATTACACATTCTTCTAGGTTATGAGACTGACGTGCTGCCTACTGCACTGCCGAGACTCATTTCGGTCTCAATAAAAGCATTCATGAGGATCTAAAGCATTAAAAAACTGCAATTTATCAGATTTCTAAAACATTAAAAAGAAGTGATTCTGTCTGTTGCATTTTTGGATAGCCAAAGAGCATTATTAAATCTGAATTCTCACACATATTCATTTGTAAAATTTTTTACTTCAATTTTAAAATGGAACTTTATACGACATTTTTAGAAAAAAATAAATAAAATCTGCCCTGGGTGAGGATCAAACTCACGACCTCCAGATTGCACATTCTACTAGATTTTGAGACTGACGCGCTGCCTACTGCGCTACCAAGGATCATTTCATTTTCACAAAAACGCATTCATGAGGATCAAAAACATTAAAAAAACTGCAATTTTTCAGATTTCTAAATCATTAAAACGAGGTGATTCTGTCCGTTGCATTTTTGGATAGCCAAACAGCATTATTAAATGTAATTTCTCACGCGTATTCATTTGTAAATTTTTTTACATCATATTAAAAATATTTCTTCACTCAAAAATCTTTGGAATAAATGCGTAAAATCTACACTGTTTGAAATCAGGGTCTTCACATTTCACATTGTACTAGTTGATAATACTGATGTGCTAACTACTGTATTACCGAGGCTCATTTCAATCTCTCAAAAAATTATTAATAAAGGGCAAAAGCATTAAAAAACTGCAAATTTTTAGATTTCTAAATTATTAAAAACAAGTGATTCCGCCTGATGCATTTTTGGATAGCCAAACAGCAGTAATAAATCTGATTTCTCCCATATATTCATTTGTAAATTTTTTTATATCAATTTTAAAATGGAAATTCAAACTACATCCTTAGAAAAAAAACCCGGGTAAAACTGCCCCGGGTAAAAATAAAGTAAACCTGACCCGGGTGAGGATCGAACTCACGACCTCCAGATTGCACATTCAACTAGATTATGAGACTGACGCGCTGCCTACTGCGCTACCGAGGCTCATTTCGGTCTCACAAAAAGGCATTCATAAAGGTCAAAAGCATTAAAAAACTGCAATTTTTCAGATTTCTAAATCATTAAAAAGAAGTGATTCTGTCTGTTGCATTTTTGGGTAGCCAAACAGCATTATTAAATGTGATTTCTCACAAGTATTCATTTTTAAACTTTTTAACATTATTTTAATAATTGTACTTCTATCCATATTCTTAGGAAAAAATATATAAAACCTGACACTTTTGTGGATCGAATTAACGACGTTAAGACAGCTCAATGTGCTTGATGATGAACCTGAAGCGCTGCCTACAACGCTAACTAGACAAAATTTTCTTTGCTAAAAATGTATTGATAAATGACAACAGCGCTAAAAAACTGCAATTTTTCAGATTTGTTAATTATTAAATACAAGTGATTCTGTATGATGCATTTACCGAAAGAAAAACAGCCTTATTAAATTTGATTTCTCACATTTAATCATTTGTAAAATTTTTAACACCAATTTAAATACGGAAAGAAAACCCTTATTTTAACGCAAAATTTTATAAATTATTTTCCGGGTGAGGATAGAATTCACGATCTTCAGATTCAACATTGTGCTCTAAAAATAAGACTGCTGCGCTGCCTACTGCGCTACCGAGGATCGTTACGGTCTCACAAAAAAGCATTCATGAAGGTCAAAAGCATTAAAAACTGCAAATATTCAGATTTCTAAATTATAAAAAACAAGTGATTCTGCCTGTTGTATTTTTGGTTAACCAAACAACATTAACAAATCTGATTTCTCAAACATATTTATTTGTAAAATTTTTTACTTCAATTTAAAAATGAAACTTCACACGACATTCTTAGAAAAAAATAAATAAAATCTGCCCCGGGTGAGGATCGAACTCACGACCTCCAGATTTCACATTCTACTAGATTATAAGACTGACGCTCTGCCTACTGCGCTACCGAGGCTCCTTTCGGTCTCACAAGAATACATTCATGAGGATCAAAAGCATTAAAAAACTGCAATTTATCAGATTTCTAAATCATTAAAACGAGGTGATTCTGTCTGTTGCATTTTTGGATAGCCAAACAGCATTATTAAATGTGATTTCTCACGCGTATTCATTTGTAAATTTTTTTACATCATATTAAAAATATTTCTTCACTCGAATTTCTTTGGAATAAATGCGTAAAACCTACACTGTTTGAAATCACGGTCTTCACATTTCACATTGTACTAGATGATAAAACTGATGTGCTAACTACTGTTCTACAGAGGCACATTTCAGTCTCACAAAAAACTATTAATAAAGGGCAAAAGCATTAAAAAACTGCAAATTTTCAGATTTCTAAATTATTAAAAATAAGTGATTCTGCATGTTGTATTTTTGGTCAGTCAAAAAGCATTAATAAATCTGATTTCTCAAACATATTTATTTGTAAAATTTTTTACTTCAATTTTAAAATGGAACTTCACACCAAATTCTTAGAAAAAAAATAAATAAAATTCGCCACGTGTTTGAATCGAACAGACAGCCTTCAGATTACACATTCTACTAGGTTATGAGACTGACGCGCTGCCTACTGCGCTACCGAAGCTCATTTCGGTCTCACGAAAAGGCATTCATGAGGATCAACAGCATTAAAAATCTGCAATTTTTCAGATTTCTAAATCATTAAAAAGAAGTGATTCTGTCTGTCACATTTTTGGGTAGCCAAACAGCATTATTAAATGTGTTTTCTCACAAGTATTCATTTTTAAACTTTTTAACATTATTTTAATAATTGTACTTCTATCCATATTCTTAGGAAAAAATATATAAAACCTGACACGTTTGTGGATCGAATTAACGACGTTAAGACAGCTCAATGTGCTTGATGATGAACCTGAAGCGCTGCCTACAACGCTAACTAGACAAAATTCTCTTTGCTAAAAATGTATTGATAAATGACAACAGCGCTAAAAACTGCAATTTTTTAGATTTCTGAATTATTAAAAAGAAGTGATTCTCTCTGTTGCATTTCTGGATAGCCAAACAGCATTATTAAATCTGATTTCTCACTTATATTCATTTGTAAAATTTTTTTACATCAATTTAAAAATGGAACTTTAAACCACTTCCTTAGAAAAAAAACCTGCCCCGGGTAAAAATAAATTAAACCTGCCCCGGGTGAGGATCGAACTCACGACCTCCAGATTGCACATTCAATTAGATTATGAGACTGACGCGCTGCCTACTGCGCTACCGAGGCTCATTTCGGTCTCACAAAAAGGCATTCATGAGGAACCAAAGCATTAAAAAACTGCTATTTTTCAGATTTCTAAATCATTAAAAAGAAGTGATTCTGTCTGTTGCATTTTTGGTTAAATAAACAGCATTAATAAATCTGATTTCTCAAACATATTTATTTGTAAAATTTTTACTTCAATTTTAAAATGCAACATCACACCAAATTCTTAGAAAAAAATAAATAAAATATGCCCCGTGTTTGAATCGAACTCACGGCCTTCAGATTACACATTCTACTAGGTTATGAGACTGACGCGCTGCCTACTGCGCTACCGAGACTCATTTCGGTCTCACAAAAAGCATTCATGAGGATCAAAAGCATTAAAAAACTGCAATTTATCAGATTTCTAAATCATTAAAAAGAGGCGATTCTGTCTGTTGCATTTTTGGATGGCCAAAGAGCATTATTAAATCTGAATTCTCACACATATTCATTTGTAAAATTTTTTACTTCAATTTAAAAATGGAACTTTATACGACATTCTTAGAAAAAAATAAATAAAATCTGCCCCGGGTGAGGATCGAACTCACGACCTCCAGATTGCACATTCTACTAGATTATGAGACTGACGCGCTGCCTACTGCGCTACCGAGGATCATTTCGTTTTCACAAAAACGCATTCATGAGGATCAAAAGCATTAAAAAACTGCAATTTTTCAGATTTCTAAATCATTAAAAAGAAGTGATTCTGTCTGTTGCATTTTTGGGTAGCCAAACAGCATTATTAAATGTAATTTTTCACAAGTATTCATTTTTAAAGTTTTTAACATTAATTTAATACTGGTACTTCTATCTATATTTTTAAGAAAAAATTATATAAAACCTGACACGTTTGTGTATTGAATTAACGAAGTTACGACAGCTCAATGTGCTTGATGATGAACCTGAAGCGCTGCTTACAACGCTAACTAGACAAAATTATCTTTCCTAAAAATGTATTGATAAATGACAACAGCGCTAAAAAACTGCAATTTTTCAGATTTGTTCATTATTAAAAAAGTGATTCTGTATGATTCATTTACCGAAAGAAAAACAGCCTTATTAAATTTGATTTCTCACATTTAATCATTTGTAAAATTTTCAACACAAATTTAAATACGGAAAGAAAACCCTTATTTGAACGCAAAATTTTATAAATTATTTCCGGGTGAGGATAGAATTCACGATCTTCAGATTCAACATTGTGCTCTGAAAATAAGACTGCTGCGCTGCCTACTGCGCTACCGAGGATCGTTACGGTCTCACAAAAAAGCATTCATGAAGATCAAAAGCATTAAAAACTGCAAATTTTCAGATTTCTAAATTATTAAAAACAAGTGTTTCTGCCTGTTGTATTTTTGGTTAACCAAACAACATTAACAAATCTGATTTCTCAAACATATTTATTTGTAAAATTTTTTACTTCAATTTTAAAATGGCACTTCACACCAAATTCTTAGAAAAAAATAAATAAAATATGACCCGTGTTTGAATCGAACTCACGGCCTTCAGATTACATAATTTACTAGGTTATGAGACTGACGCGCATCCTACTGCGCTACCGAGAAACATTTCGTTTTCGCAAAAACGCATTAATGAGGATCAAAAGCATTAAAAAACTGCAATTTTTCAGATTTCTAAATCATTAAAAAGAAGTGATCCTGTCTGTTGCATTTTTGGGTAGCCAAACAGCATTATTAAATGTGATTTTTCACAAGTATTTATTTTTAAAATTTTTAACATTAATTTAATAATGGTACTCCTATTCATATTTTTAAGAAAAAATTATATAAAACCTGACACGTTTGTGGATCGAATTAACGAAGTTACGTCAGCTCAATGTGCTTGATGATGAACCTGAAGCGCTGCCTACAACGCTAACTAGACAAAATTCTCTTTTCTAAAAATGTATTGATAAATGACAACAGCGCTAAAAAACTGCAATTTTTCAGATTTGTTAATTATTAAATTCAAGTGATTCTGTATGATGCATTTTTCGAAAGAAAAACAGCCTTATTAAATTTGATTTCTCACATTTAATCATTTGTAAAATTTTTAACACCAATTTAAATACGGAAAGAAAATCCTTATTTTAACGCAAAATTTTATAAATTCTTTTCCGGGTGAGGATAGAATTCAAGATCTTCAGATTCAACATTGTGCTTTAAAAATAAGACAGCCCCTCTGCCGACTGCGCTACCGAGGATCGTTATGGTCTCACAGAAAAGACTTCATGAAGGTCAAAAGCATTAATAATATGCAAATATTTAGATTTCTAAATTATAAAAAACAAGTGATTCTGCCTGTTGTATTTTTGGTTAACCAAACAACATTAATAAATCTGATTTCTCAAACAAATTTATTTTTAAAATTTTTTACTTCAATTTAAAATTGGAACATCACATGACATTCTTAGAAAAAAATAAATAAAATCTGTCCCGTGTGAGGATCGAACTCACGACCTCCAGATTTCACATTCTACTAGATTACAAGACTGACGCGCTGCCTACTGCGCTACCGAGGCTCCTTTCGGTTTCACAAGAAGGCATTCATGAGGATCAAAAGCATTAGAAAACTGCAATTTATCAGATTTCTAAATCATTAAAACGAGGTGATTCTGTCTGTTGCATTTTTGGATAGCCAAACAGCATTATTAAATGTAATTTCTCACGCGTATTCATTTGTAAATTTTTTTACATCATATTAAAAATATTTCTTCACTCCAAAATCTTTGGAATAAATGCGTAAAACCTACACTGTTTGAAATCAGGGTCTTCACATTTCACATTGTACTAGTTGATAAAACTGATGTGCTAACTACTGTATTACCGAGGCTCATTTCAATCTCTCAAAAAATTATTAATAAAGGGCAAAAGCATTAAAAAACTGCAAATTTTTAGATTTCTAAATTATTAAAAACAAGTGATTCCGCCTGATGCATTTTTGGATAGCCAAACAGCAGTAATAAATCTGATTTCTCCCATATATTCATTTGTAAATTTTTTTATATCAATTTTAAAATGGAAATTCAAACTACATCCTTAGAAAAAAAACCTGCCCCGGGTAAAAATAAAGTAAACCTGACCCGGGTGAGGATCGAACTCACGACCTCCAGATTGCACATTCAACTAGATTATGAGACTGACGCGCTGCCTACTGCGCTACCGAGGCTCCTTTCGGTCTCACAAGAAGACATTCATGAGGATCAAAAGCATTAGAAAACTGCAATTTATTAGATTTCTAAATCATTAAAACGAGTTGATTCTGTCTGTTGCATTTTTGGGTAGCCAAACAGCATTATTAAATGTGATTTCTCACAAGTATTCATTTTTAAACTTTTTAACATTATTTTAATAATTGTACTTCTATCCATATTCTTAGGAAAAAATATATAAAACCTGACACGTTTGTGGATCGAATTAACGACGTTAAGACAGCTCAATGTGCTTGATGATGAACCTGAAGCGCTGCCTACAACGCTAACTAGACAAAATTTTCTTTGCTAAAAATGTATTGATAAATGACAACAGCGCTAAAAAACTGCAATTTTTCAGATTTGTTAATTATTAAATACAAGTGATTCTGTATGATGCATTTACCGAAAGAAAAACAGCCTTATTAAATTTGATTTCTCACATTTAATCATTTGTAAAATTTTTAACACCAATTTAAATACGGAAAGAAAACCCTTATTTTAACGCAAAATTTTATAAATTCTTTTCCGTGTGAGGATAGAATTCACGATCTTAATTCAACATTGTGCTCTAAAAATAAGACTGCTGCGCTGCCTACTGCGCTACCGAGGATCGTTACGGTCTCACAAAAAAGCATTCATGAAGGCCAAAAGCATTAAAAAACTGCAAATATTCAGATTTCTAAATTATAAAAAACAAGTGATTCTGCCTGTTGTATTTTTGGTTAACCAAACAACATTAACAAATCTGATTTCTCAAACATATTTATTTGTAAAATTTTTTACTTCAATTTAAAAATGAAACTTCACACGACATTCTTAGAAAAAAATAAATAAAATCTGCCCCGGTTGAGGATCGAACTCACAACCTCCAGATTTCACATTCTACTAGATTATAAGACTGACGCTCTGCCTACTGCGCTACCGAGGCTCCTTTCGGTCTCACAAGAATACATTCATGAGGATCAAAAGCATTAAAAAACTGCAATTTATCAGATTTCTAAATCATTAAAACGAGGTGATTCTGTCTGTTGCATTTTTGGATATCCAAACAGCATTATTAAATGTGATTTCTCACGCGTATTCATTTGTAAATTTTTTTACATCATATTAAAAATATTTCTTCACTCGAATTTCTTTGGAATAAATGCGTAAAACCTACACTGTTTGAAATCACGGTCTTTACATTTCACATTGTACTAGATGATAAAACTGAAGTGCTAACTACTGTTCTACCGAGGCACATTTCAGTCTCACAAAAAACTATTAATAAAGGGCAAAAGCATTAAAAAACTGCAAATTTTCAGATTTCTAAATTATTAAAAATAAGTGATTCTGCTTGTTGTATTTTTGGTCAGTCAAAAAGCATTAATAAATCTGATTTCTCAAACATATTTATTTGTAAAATTTTTTACTTCAATTTTAAAATGGAACTTCACACCAAATTCTTAGAAAAAAATAAATAAAATATGCCAAGTGTTTGAATCGAACACACAGCCTTCAGATTACACATTCTACTAGGTTATGAGACTGACGCGCTGCCTACTGCGCTACCGAGGATCATTTCGTTTTCACAAAAACGCATTCATAAGGATCAAAAGCATTAAAAAACTGCAATATTTCAGATTTCTAAATCATTAAAAAGAAGTGATTCTGTCTGTCGCATTTTTGGGTAGCCAAACAGCATTATTAAATGTGATTCCTCACAAGTACTCATTTTTAAACTTTTCAACATTATTTTAATAATTGTACTTCTATCCATATTCTTAGGAAAAAATATATAAAACCTGACACGTTTGTGGATCGAATTAACGACGTTAAGACAGATCAATGTGCTTGATATTGAACCTGAAGCGCTGCCTACAAGGCTAACAAGACAAAATTCTCTTTGCTAAAAATGTACTGATAAATGATAACATCGCTAAAAAACTGCAAATTTTCAGATTTCTGAATTATTAAAAAGAAGTGATTCTCTCTGTTGCATTTTTGGATAGCCAAACAGCATTATTAAATCTGATTTCTCACACATATTCATTTGTAAAATTTTTTTACATCAATTTAAAAATGGAACTTTAAACCACATCCTTAGAAAAAAAACCTGCCCCCGGTAAAAATAAATTAAACCTGCCCCGGGTGAGGATCGAACTCACGACCTTCAGATTGCACATTCAATTAGATTATGAGACTGACGCGCTGCCTACTGCGCTACCGAGGTTCATTTCGGTCTCTCAAAAAGGCATTCACGAGGAACAAAAGCATTAAAAAACTGCTATTTTTCAGATTTCTAAATCATTAAAAAGAAGTGATTCTGTCTGTTGCATTTTTGGGTAGCCAAACAGCATTATTAAATGTGATTTCCCACAAGTATTCATTTTTAAAGTTTTTAACATCATATTAAAAATATTTCTTCACTCCAAATTCTTTGGAATAAATGCGTAAAATCTACACCGTTTGAAACCACAGTCATCACATTTAACATTGTACTAGATGATAAAACTAGCGTGCTGCCTACTGTTCTACCGAGGCTCATTTCGATCTCACAAAAAAGTATTAATAAAGTGCAAAAGCATTAAAAAACTGCAAATTTTCAGATTTCTTAGTTATTAAAGACAGTGTTTCTGCCTGTTGCATTTTTGGTTAAATAAACAGCATTAATAAATCTGATTTCTCAAACATATTTGTTTGTAAAATTTTTACTTCAATTTTAAAATGCAACATCACACCAAATTCTTAGAAAAAAATAAATAAAATATGCCCCGTGTTTGAATCCAACTCACGGCCTTCAGATTACACATTCTACTAGGTTATGAGACTGACGCGCTGCCTACTGCGCTACCGAGACTCATTTCGGTCTCAAAAAAAGCATTCATGAGGATCAAAAGCATTAAAAAACTGCAATTTTTCAGATTTCTAAATCATTAAAAAGAAGTGATTCTGTCTGTTGCATTTTTGGGTAGCCAAACAGCATTATTAAATGTGATTTTTCACAAGTATTCATTTTTAAAGTTTGTAACATTAATTTAATAATGGTACTTCTATCTATATTTTTAAGAAAAAATTATGCAAAACCTGACACGTTTGTGGATCGAATTAATGACGTCAAGACAGCTCAATGTGCTTGATGATGAACCTGAAGCGCTGCCTACAACGCTAACTAGACAAAATTTTCTTTCCTTAAAATGTATTGATAAATGACAACAGCGCTAAAAAACTGCAATTTTTCAGATTTGTTAATTATTAAATACAAGTGATTCTGCATGATGCATTTACCGAAAGAAAAACAGCCTTATTAAATTTAATTTCTCACATTTAATCATTTGTAAAATTTTTAACACCAATTTAAATACGGAAAGAAAACCCTTATTTTAACGCAAAATTTTATAAATTCTTTTCCGGGTGAGGATAGAATTCACGATCTTCAGATTTAACATTGTGCTCTAAAAATAAGACTGCTGCGCTGCCTACTGCGCTACCGAGGATCGTTACGGTCTCACAAAAAAGCATTCATGAAGGTCAAAAGCATTAAAAAACTGCAAATATTCAGATTTCTAAATTATAAAAAACAAGTGATTCTGCCTGTTGTATTTTTGGTTAACCAAACAACATTAACAAATCTGATTTCTCAAACATATTTATTTGTAAAATTTTTTACTTCAATTTAAAAATGAAACTTCACACGACATTCTTAGAAAAAAATAAATAAAATCTGCCCCGGTTGAGGATCGAACTCACAACCTCCAGATTTCACATTCTACTAGATTATAAGACTGACGCTCTGCCTACTGCGCTACCGAGGCTCCTTTCGGTCTCACAAGAATACATTCATGAGGATCAAAAGCATTAAAAAACTGCAATTTATCAGATTTCAAAATCATTAAAACGAGGTGATTCTGTCTGTTGCATTTTTGGATAGCCAAACAGCATTATTAAATGTGATTTCTCACGCGTATTCATTTGTAAATTTTTTTACATCATATTAAAAATTTTTCTTCACTCGAAATTCTTTGGAATAAATGCGTAAACCTACACTGTTTGAAATCACGGTCTTTACATTTCACATTGTACTAGATGATAAAACTGATGTGCTAACTACTGTTCTACCGAGGCACATTTCAGTCTCACAAAAAACTATTAATAAAGGGCAAAAGCATTAAAAAACTGCAAATTTTCAGGTTTCTAAATTATTAAAAATAAGTGATTCTGCTTGTTGTATTTTTGGTCAGTCAAAAAGCATTAATAAATCTGATTTCTCAAACATATTTATTTGTAAAATTTTTTACTTCAATTTTAAAATGGAACTTCACACCAAATTCTTAGAAGAAAATAAATAAAATATGCCAAGTGTTTGAATTGAACACACAACCTTCAGATTACACATTCTACTAGGTTATGAGACTGACGCGCTGCCTACTGCGATACCGAGGATCATTTCGTTTTTACAAAAACGCATTCATGAGGATCAAAAGCATTAAAAAACTGCGATTTTTCAGATTTCTAAATCATTAAAAAGAAGTGATTCTGTCTGTCGCATTTTTGGGTAGCCAAACAACATTATTAAATGTGATTTCCCACAAGTATTCATTTTTAAAATATTTAACATCATATTAAAAATATTTCTTCACTCCAAATTCTTTGGAATAAATGCGTAAAATCTACACCGTTTGAAACCACAGTCATCACATTTAACATGGTACTAGATGATAAAACTGACGTGCTGCCTACTGTTCTACCGAGGCTCATTTCGATCTCACAAAAAAGTATTAATAAAGTGCAAAAGCATTAAAAAACTGCAAATTTTCAGATTTCTTAATTATTAAAGACAGTGTTCCTGCCTGTTGCATTTTTGGTTAAATAAACAGCATTATTAAATGTGATTTCTCACGCGTATTCATTTGTAAATTTTTTTACATCATACTAAAAATATTTCTTCACTCCAAATTCTATGGAATAAATGCGTAAAACCTACACCGTTTAAATCACGGTGTTCACTTTTCACACTTTACTAGATGATAAAACTGATGTGCACCCTACTGTTCTAAGGAGGCTCATTTCGGTCTCACAAAAAAGTATTAATAAAGGGCAAAAGCATTACAAAACTGCAAATTTTCAGATTTCTAAATTATTAAAAACAAGTGTTTCTGCCTGTTGCATTTTTGGATTGCCAAACAGAAATATTAAATCTGATTTCTCACATGTATTCATTTGTAAAATTTTTTACATCAATTAAAAAATTGTACTTCACTCCATATCCTTACGAAAAAATGCGTAAAATCTAAACCGGTGGAGGTTTGAAATCATGATATTCAGATTTGACATTGTACAAGGTAACAAGACGGAGGTGATGCCTCCTCTTCTACCGAGGCTCATTTCGGTCTCACAAAAAAGTATTAATAAAGTTAAAAAGCTTTAATAAACTGCAAATATTCAGATTTCTAAATTTTTAAAAACAAGTGATTCTGCCTGTTGCAGTGTTGGATAGCCAAACAGCATTATTAAATGTGATTTCTCTCACGTATTCATTTGTATATTTTTTAACATCATATTAAAAATGGAACTTCACACCACATTCTTATG
The DNA here is from genome assembly GCA_030067965.1 of Latrodectus elegans. Classification (NCBI taxonomy): domain Eukaryota; kingdom Metazoa; phylum Arthropoda; class Arachnida; order Araneae; family Theridiidae; genus Latrodectus; species Latrodectus elegans. The sequence continues at coordinate 6,815,370 of CM057819.1, read as the reverse complement.
AAAAAATAAATAAGATCTGCCCCGGATGAGGAAAAATCTCATGACTTTCAGATTGTACATTCGATCAGATTATGAGACTGACGCGCTGCCTACTGCGCTACCGAGGCTCATTTTGGTGTCAAAAAAAGCATTCATGAAGGTCAAATGCATTAAAAAACTGCAATTTTTTAAATTTCTAAATCATTAAAAAGAATTGATTCTGTCTGTTGAATTTTTAGATAGCCAAACAGCATTATAAAATGTGATTTCTAAAACGTATTCATTTGTAAATTTTTTTACATCATATTAAAAATGGTTCTTCACTCCAAATTCTTAGCAAAATATGGCTAAAATGTACACTATTTGAAATCACGGTCTTCATATTTTCCATTGAACTAGATGATAAAACTGACGTGCTGCCTTCTCTTCTACTGAGGTTCATTTCAGTCTCACAAAAATTATTAATAAAGGTCAACAGCATTAAATAACTGCAAATTTTCCGATTTCTAAATTATTAAAAACAAGTGATTATGTCTGCTGTATATTTATATCGCGAAACAGCATTAATAAATCTGATTTCTCACACATATTCATTTGTAAAATTTTTTACTTCAATTTAAAAATGGATTTTTACACCACATTCTTAGAAAAAAATAAATAAAATCTGCCCCGGATGAGGAACGAACTCATGACTTTCAGATTGCACATTATATTAGATTATGAGACTGACGCGCTGCCTACTGCGCTACCGAGGCTCATTTTGGTCTAAAAAAAGCATTCATAAAGGTCAAATGCATTAAAAAACTAATTTTTCAAATTTCTAAATCATTAAAAAGAAGTGATTCTGTCTGTTGCATTTTGGATAGCCAAACAGCATTATTAAATGTCATTTATCACATGTATTCATATGTAAATTTTTTTACATCATATTAAAAATGGTTCTTCACTCCAAATTCTTAGCAAAAAATGCGTAAAATATACACTGTTTGAAATAACGGTCTTCATATTTCACAGTGTACTAGATGATAAAACAGACGTACTGCCTACTGTTCTACCGAGGCTCATTTCGGTCTCACAAAAACTATTTATGAAGGGCAAAAGCATTAAAAAATTGCAAATTTTCAGATTTCTAAATTATTAAAAAGTGATTCTGCCTGTTGTATTTTTGTTCAGCCAAACAGCATTAATAAGTCTGATTTCTCAAACATATTTATTTGTAAAATTTTTTACTTCAATTTTAAAATGGAACTTGACAACAAATTCTTAGAAAAAAATAAATAAAATCTGCCCCGGGTGAGGATCGAACTCACGACCTTCAGAGTGCACAATCTACTACATTATGAGACTAACGTGCTACCTACTGTGCTACCGAGGCTCATTTCGGTCTCAATAAAAGCATTCATGAGGAACAAAAGCATTTAAAAATTGCAATTTTTCAGATTTCTAAATCATTAAAAAGAAATGATTCTGTCTGTTGCATTTTTGGGTAGCCAAACAGCATTATTAAATGTGATTTTTCACAAGTATTCATTTTTAAACTTTTTAACATTATTTTAATAATGGTACTCCTATCTATATTTTTAAGAAAAAATTATATAAAACCTGACACGTTTGTGGATCGAATTAACGAAGTTACGTCAGATCAATGTGCTTGATGATGAACCTGAAGCGCGGCCTACAACGCTAACTAGACAAAATTCTCTTTTCTAAAAATGTATTGATAAATGACAACAGCGCTAAAAAACTGCAATTTTTCAGATTTGTTAATTATTAAATTCAAGTGATTCTGTATGATGCATTTACCGAAAGAAAAACAGCCTTATTAAATTTGATTTCTCACATTTAATCATTTGTAAAATTTTCAACACAAATTTAAATACGGAAAGAAAACCCTTATTTGAACGCAAAATTTTATAAATTCTTTCCGGGTGAGGATAGAATTCACGATCCTCAGAATCAACATTGTGCTTGGTAAATAAAACAGCCACGCGGCCAACTGCGCTACCGAGGATCTCTACGTTCTCACAAAAAGCATTCATAAAGGTCAAATGCATTAAAAAACTGCAATTTTTCAGATTTCTATATTATTAAAATAAGTGATTCTGCATGGTGCATTTTTGGATAGCCAAACAGCATTACTGAATCTGATTTCTCACACGTATTCTTTTGTAAATTTTTTTAAATCATATTTTTTTTTACATCGTATTAAAATGTTCTTCACTCCAGATTCTAAGGAAAAAATGCGTAATATCTACACCGTTTGAAATCTCTGCCTTCATAATTTACATTGTATACTAGATGATAAAATTGACGTGCTGCCTACTGTTCTACCGAAGCTAATTTCGTTCTCACAAAAAGTATTCATATAGGTCAAAAGCTTAAATTAACTGAAAATTTTCAGATTTCTAAATTATTAAAAAGAAGTGATTCTGCCTGTTTCATTTTTGGATAGGGAAAAAGCATTTATAAATCTGATTTCTCATACATATTCATTTTTAAAATTTTTTATTATTAATTTAATAACGGTACTTCTGTCCATATTCTTATGAAAAAATATGTAAAACCTGCCACGTTTGTGGATCGAAATAACAACGTTTAGATAGCTCAATGTGCTTGTTTATGAAACTGAAGCACTGCCTACTACGCCAACTAGACAAAATTCTCTTTGCTAAAAATGTATTGATAAATGAGATCAGCGTTAAAAAACTGAAATTTTTCAGATTACTGAATTCTTAAATACAAGTGATTCTGTATGATGCATTTACCGAAAGAAAAACAGCCTTGTTAAACTTGGTTTCTCACATTTAGTCATTTGTAAAATTTTTAACACCAATTTAAATATGGAAAGAAAACCCATATTTTCACGCAATATTGTATAAAGTCTTCTCCGGGTGAGGATAGAATTCTCGATCTTCATATTCAACATCGTGCTTGAAAAATAAGACTGCCGCGCTGCCTACTGTGTTACCGAGGATCGTTGCTGTTTCAAAAAAAAGCATTCATAAAAGTCAAAAGCATTGAAAAACCTGCAATTTTCCAGATTTCTATATTATTAAAAAGAAGTGATTCTGCATGGTGCATTTTTGGATAGCCAAACAGCATTAATAAATGTGATTACTCAAACGTATTCATTTGTAAATTTTTTTACATCATATTAAAAATAGTTCTTCACTCCAAATTCTTAGGAAGAAATGCTTAAAATCTACACCGTTTGAAATCACGGTCTTCATATGTCACATTGTACTTGATAATAAAACTGACATTCTCCTTACAGTTCTACCGAAGTTCATTTCGGTCTCACAAAAAAGTATTAATAAATTGCAAAAGCAATAAAAAATTGCAAATTTTCAGATTTCTAAATTATTAAAAACAAGTGATTCTGCCTGATGCATTTTTGGATAGCGAAACAGCATTATTAAATGTGATTACTCACACGTATTCATTTTTTAAAATTTTTAAAATTAATTTTATAAAGGTGTTTCTATCTATATTCTCAGGAAAAAATTTATAAAACCTGCCACGTTTGTGGATCGAATTAACGAAGTTCAGATAGCTCAATGTGCTTGTTTATGAAACTGAAGCACTGCCTACTACGCCAACTAGACAAAATTCTCTTTGCTAAAAATGTATTGATAAATGAGATCAGCGTTAAAAAACTGAAATTTTTTAGATTACTGAATTCTTAAATACAAGTGATTCTGTATGATGCATTTACCGAAAGAAAAACAGCCTTATTAAACTTGGTTTCTCACATTTAATCATTTGTAAAATTTTTAAAACCATTTTAAATATGGAAAAAAAACCCATATTTTCACGCAAAATTGTATAAAGTCTTCTCCGGATGAGGATAGAATTCTCGATCTTCATATTCAACATCGTGCTTAAAAAATAAGACAGCCACGCTGCCTACTGTGTTACCGAGGATCGTTGCTGTTTCAAAAAAAACCATTCATGAAAGTCAAAAGCATTAAAAAAACTGCAATTTTCCAGATTTCTATATTATTAAAAAGAAGTGATTCTGCATGGTGCATTTTTGGATAGCCAAACAGCATTAATAAATCTTATTTCTGACACGTATTCATTTGTAAAATTTTTTTACTTTAATTTAAAAATGGAACTCTACACCAAATTCTTAGAAAGAAAATAAATAAAATCCGCCCCGGGCTAGGATCCAACTCACGACCTTCAGATTGCACATTCTAATAGATAATGAGACTGACGCGCTGCCTATTGCGCTACCGAGGCGCATTTCGGTTTTACAAAAAAGCATTAATGAAGGTCAAAAGCATTAATAAACTGCAAATTTTCAGATTTCTAAATAATTAAAAACAAGTGATTCTGTCTGTTGCATTTTTGGGTAGCCAAACAGCATTATTTAATGTGATTTCTCACACGTATGCATTTGTAAATTTTTTACATCATATTAAAAATTGTACTTCACTACATATTCTTAGGAAAAAATGCGTAAAATCTACACCTGTCGAGGTTTGAAATCACGACCTTTAGATTTCACATTGCACTAGATGAAAACACGGACGCGCTGCTAACTCTTCAACCGAGGCTTATTTCGGTCTCAAAAAAAGTATTAACAAAGGGTAAAAGCATTAAAAATCTGAAAATTTTCAGATTTCTAAATTATTAAAAACAAGTGATTCTGCCTGATGCATTTTTGGATAGCCAATCAGCAATATTAAATCTGATTTCTCACACGTATTTATTTGTAAATTTTTTACATCATATTAAAAAATATACTTCACTCCATATTCTTATGAAATAACGTATAAAATCTACACCGTTTGAAATCACGACCTTCATATTTCATATTGTACTAGATGATAAAAGTGATGTGACAGGTGTAATCTCGAAATAATGGAAACACCCTAGATTTTGAAGAAATCGTTATTAATATGACGTAGGAATGCGTTTGACATGTAATACAGCTTAGATTCGCCTGAGAATCGAGTCGTACACATTCTGAATAGTGTTTAGAAGAATATTATGCCATTGCTCATAGAGATATTGTGAAAGTTCCGTGAGAGAAGCCAGTAGAGAAAATCGATTCCGGATTGAAAGCTCTGAAATAAACCACAATGGCTCGATTATATTGAGGTCTGGGGACTATTCGGGGCAAGGTAGATAGTCCACTTACTCCTCATTTTTGTCAAATCATGATTGGACATATCTGGCTGCATAAATGTGGACATTATCATCTTGAAAAATTCCATCTCCGGCAGGAAAAAAAGTTTGTGTCATAGGATGGACCTGGTTAGCTAAAACTTCTCTATACTTCTCCCCAGTGATTCTTCCTTTCAGGGTTACGATTGGAACGGCAGAAAACCATGATACGGCTGCCTATACCATGATTGACCCACCTCCATGCTTGACAGTTGGAAGGAAGCAATCAGGATCATACGCTCATGCAGGTGTTCTGCAGACATATACCCGTCTTGTTGTGGGGAAAAGTGTAGAACATGATTTGTCTGACCTTATAACATTCTTCCACTTATCCATGGACCGGGTTTTGTGGTTGTGGCACCACTCTACACGACGTTTGGCATTAGCATCTGTGACAAATATAACTTGGGAATTTTACTGTTCTGCCGTAGATGTTCTCTTTATGAAGGTATCTCCTAACTGTAATGATTGACACTGAATAATCTAGATGCTGATTGAACTCTGCGGTCACTTTGAGTTGTTTTCTTTCTAAACATTACAATCCGGTTTAATACCCGTCGTTCTCTTTCCACCCACTATTTTGCTTTGCTAAGCTTGTCTTTTCGCTGTATGCTGTCATGACTTAGAAACGCCTAAAAGTAGGGATGTTTCGGTCACTGTGTTGCTCCAGACAGTCGGACTCCTACAATTTCGCATCTCTGAAAATCTTTGAGGTCTGACACATTTTGCGCTTCTGACAACATTTTGCGCTTCTGACAGAAATTGAAAACGTTGCCAACTCTGCTGAAGCTCTCTCATACTACCTAATATATGTAATTTTTATATTAAAAAAATCCAGTAACTAAGATTATACTTTAATTATTTTAATGCCTACGAAGCGAATTCTTAAACGTCCCTTTTATTCACAAGTATTTCTATTTTTTGATAATCACCTGTGTGTGTGTGTGTGTGTGTGTGTGTATATATATATATATATATATATATATATATATATATATATATATATATATATATATATATATATATATATTATTTAATACTATTTTTCCCAGCGTATAAAGTACAAATTTTTATTATAAAATTAACTTTGAATTCAATGCATTTTCAGAAATGCACTTACATCACTGCTTTGTCTATCTTAAAAAAGTTGTGTATTTTCTTCTTAATTTCAAATATTTAATATTTTTGTTATTCACAATTTGTTGTTGAAATAAACCTGTAATTTTGTGCATATACGAAACAAAATTTCCTGAATCTCTTTAACACAACACGTTAATGATAGGGACGCGACTGCAAACATATTTAATATTTCTCTCTCTCTCTCGTGAGAACAAACTAAAAATACAACCAGTCTTTGTTTCAAAGACAAAGTTCCGAGATAAGTCAAACATTTTGTCCTTCTCTAAGAATCCGCGAAAACAAAAAATTCTAAAATCTAATAATAGCTTTACGTTATAAGAACAAAGTCAGCAAGATAGAACGAATGGTCGCTTTCTTCAAAATCTCTACTATTTTTCCCTACGACATGCTGTTTTGAGAAAATGTTGGCCCACTTGGCGTCTTTGGCTCAAAAACGGATCAGTTTCCACCTACGCCAATTCCGCGCGCCCTTCAGAAAATCTCCAGAAGGTTTACTTCCGACGAAACGACCTCGATATTAAGAGACTTTCGATTATCGTTTTACTGTGTGCTGATACGTTTGAGAATGAGAGGACGTGAAATTATCGTTTGGAGGTATCCCAGGAGGCACTGGCCTTCCCTGGACTATGCGGTTACTACAGTCTTAGTCCAAGTCGATTTTGAAGTTTTCGGTGACTTGCATGGTTCGTATAATTGAAAACATTACTCTAATTATATATGAAAAAGCGATATCGCTTTAAAATGTGATTATTAAAATCCAAATTCCAGTACATAAAATATAAATCTTTCAGTTGTTCGGTTTTTTTTTTAAATAGATTTAATATGCATAGGAACAAATAGCTTATATTTTCAGAAATTATATTTTTCTCTTTTTTTCTAAAAGACAGTAGTTTATTTTATTGATTTCAGTATAAATTTTATGAAATATTTATTTATAATTTCTTTTCAAGACTTCTTACATATGGAAATTAAATTTATACTTACCTAACTATTCTAAATTAAATCAATGGAAAGTAGTGATATTCCGCATGACTAGTAAGCAGGGCAAAACTAAACATAAAATAAATTTGCTGCTTCCCAAAATGCACATTGTAATATTTTGTTATTTGATTGAAACGCTTGATAATTTATTCAAACAATGTGTATAATAACAGTACATACTGAAAATGTGCTTAATTTTTGTATTTATAGACATTTTTTCAACCAGAGCATAAGGTTTAAAAACCAAAACTATTGAAATAATTTTAATTTGTTTTGTTTGACTACAATTTTTCGATCAATTTTTTCACACATACATATAGGTCTGCTCAACCAACAAATACACCTATAAGTGCGAAAGAGAAATCTAAAGTTTAAAATAAATGGTGTATCTCTAGGTGAGCATTTACATCGGCTTACTATGGCCTAGTGGCTGGAACCTTTCTCTCTGAGGAGCGAAATGTTTTGGGTTTGATTTTATCCACTGCTGAGCAATGAAAGGATTTTCCTTCAGCATGCACGTCTATCAGGATGGAAGTTTTCCAGGTTTCCTCCCTTGTGATTTGTTAATACAGCCCAGTATCAATGGAAAAGTTTTCTCGGGAAGCAATTACATGGCAAACATTAAAATATCTTACAGCAGCTATGTAGTCTACAACGGAGTGTCAAATCATTCAGGTACAGATAGTCGAACTAGAGGAGAGTGTTCTACCAGAATGGGAATGAGACAAATATTGCAAGGATTGAATTGAATTCATTTACGAATATTATCAGGTGATAAATTCTCAATCAAATTTGGGATTATTTTAAATGAAAAAATTAATTGGATATGAATGAGAAAGTTCGCAAAAAGTTTTGTATGTGGCACATAACATGTATAAATTTATAGAGCAGTATTTACAAATGTCAAAATGATTTTGGCGAGATTTATTTTCTTAGTTTGCGATGTTACCCCAATGGCTTTTTCCCAACCGGCTACTTAAATAATAGCTAGTTTTCTTAGAAGTACCGAAAAATTTTTTAATTGAATTAATATTGAGAATGATATTTCTATTGGTTTTTTAGTAAGTTCTGCTTCAATCTTATAATTTGAGAGAATATCTTTTTAGAAAGAAATTTGAAATTATTGCTCGAAATATGTGTTCACAATAAATCGTTCATTCAATCCTGATTTTTTATAATACTACAAAGTTTACTATTTTTTATATGTATTTTTATTATTAATCTGCCTTAGTTTATTTAAACATTTATAGTTTTTTTCTTTTCTTTTTTTTCTTTTTAAAAATCGATATTTATTTCGAATGAAAGTGAAAGCTTGGCGATGTTATTTTCCAAAGCTTTTGTAATCAAAAATCACCAAAGATTCCCGATTAAAAAAAACTGTATGAAAAACATTCATTGATAATCTCATTTGCCAGGAATTTTTCGGATATATCGAGTGCAGTAAATGGTTAAAATCTATCTGTTTAAAATAGAACGGGAAATAAAACGGCCAAAACATTCTTTTCAATACTTTAGGGGGAGAATTTCCGGTTAACTTGTCTAGCGGTCAGCGTAACTGACTACGGATATGGAGGTCCTGGGTTCGAATCCCGGCTCAGGTATTGATGTACTTTCTCTCTCTATCCATCCTATCTTTGTCTTTTCCTTGTATGAATGATGTGTGAATGGTTGCCTACCCTATGAATGGGTCCCTATGGCATGTGTGTCAACTCAAGAAGTCGGATTCCACACCAAATACGGTTCAGTTCGAAAAGTGGAGCAGCGCACCCCAATTTGTCAGCCTAGCTGGCACACGAGAACAACACAACAACAGGGGAGAATTGAACCTGCAAAACCATAAGAATGACCCAAAATTTTACAAAACATAAGAAACATATGCCTATATTTTAAGAGATTCACCGTTGCTTAATGATGGTAACATATTGTTTAAAGTACAAAGTCGGAGATTTGTATCCACCCTTGTTAATTTAATGAAAGTGGTGTTCTGCTTTCTCTTTCTTTCTATATATTGTGTCAAAAGTTTATTTACATATTTTCAAAATTTCTCCATTGATATATGCGTCACCGTCTGTGAAAAGTCGACAAAATATTTTGTGAATAGTACTAATAATAAATGAATTGTACTAGAGAGGTTTGAATGCTACTACAATTAAGTAAAATTAAGTAAAATTTGACTCTGAATAAGATGATATTAGTTCATGTCGTCAGTTCATCAAATACAATTATCTTCTAATTTTAAAATAACTGTTCACTATTCCGTTTTAAAAATTTCTGTATGGACACAGTCTTTTTTTTTTCTTTCAAAACATTGTAGCATTCAAAACATTGTAACTATTTCAAATAAATGGTTTCTAAAAGGGGTCTTGTAATTAAAAATCGGAAAATATATATGATTTTTCAGTAATAAACATTAACTAACTTAACTTTGAATCTTCTTAGTGGTCAGTCGAATGGATTAAGGCTGAAATAAAGCATTTTGACGTCTACCACGTTATTACCTTTAAGTATGGCTTTTCATACATAATGGAACATTTTCATGCGTCGAAAGGGCGTGGCTACAAAAGAGAAGACTGACTAGGAAAACTTTCAAGCACCCACTTCGACAAATATTTCATCTGTATTTGAAATTTACTTTATAAAATCAATAAGGAAAAATAGGACAGTTTAAGTTGATAGGACAGATTAAATGGAAAGCACACGAATTAGTTGTCTTTACATAAACCCCACATCTAGGATTTTCAGCATTTATCACTACAAGGGGAGGTGACGGCACCTCCCCCTTGTAGTTTTAAAAGAAAAGAAGATCCACTTTCGGAGTTAAGATGGTGCACCCAATAGGTACGCCATCTTAGCTATGAAAGTGGATCTTCCTTATTTAGAAACAGTGACCAATCATTACACCACCAGAGGTATCATTACACATGGAAGAAATTGCGACTACGAACTATTTAATATAAACCAGCCACCATCAGCGAACACGAAGGATCTTCGATTAAGTCGGGATTCTGCCTTTTGATAGTAAGAAGGAACACCCCAATCAACTTGGCCACAGCAGCCTACACACCTGAATTTGAAATTATTAAAAATTCCAGACCTAAAACAGTGGTTCTTTCCTAAAACTCATATAATTCAAATGTTTATTTCTGTGTTTAAAAGTTCACTTTGAAAAGTAAAAATTTCTATTAAACAGTAGAATAGATGCAATGAAGAAGATTGAATTCAGAAAATAAAAGATAACCCTAAGAATTGGTTTGTTTGTCGCTCAACGGTCATTTTTTGCACGCGAGGGCTAATCAGACCGGGACCTACGGCTTAAAGTGGATTCCGAACCACTACAAACATCCATGCCCAAAGTGGGATTCGAGCCCACAAACTGTTGAACCGAAGGCAAGAGCGCTAACCATTCGGCTACCAGCTCGGCCCCTAAGAATTGGAGATTTTAAATTGCAATTCTCTTTCATAAAATTCATATATGTATAACACAAGTCTTTATTTAAAACTAATTCGATAAGAAAATTACAATAAAAAATAAAAGATATTAAATAGTTTTCTTCAAAAAATGTTGAATATCTTGTTATCTTGCTAATAGAAGGATTTAAAAAGAATCCACCCTGTTCCAAAACTCAAATTTTTCTATTATAAAAAAAAAGTCTTTCTGTAGCAGTCATCTTGGCCATGTCCCAATCGGCGTTATTTTTAAAGACAGACAGATAAGCGCAAAATGGGAGATTTGCGCGCACACCCAACTTTTACAAAGACACCGCCGTGTACCTGAAATCATTAGACTACAAAATTGTAGGTGTGCAAAACAACGCGAGTAGGTTGTTAGTAATAGTTTCAAGGAATGATGTAGAAAATAGTTACTATTTTTAAGATGGAATGATTTACAATGGTAATCAGAAATTTTTTAGATAAAAAAAAATAATAATAAATGTTTTTCGCAGTTTTAATAACATTTAATTAATGGTTTGTCTTTTTTTGGGCCAAGTAAATTCAATTTGCTTAATTTTCTATAAAGGGAAAGACTAGTGCTCTGAAGGTAGTAAGTTAGACACCTAGCTCGGTCTTAAGACCGTGATGTAGAGAAATCATGCATCCGTTAGTATTTCACAAGATCTACTGAGATGGAAAAGAAAATGTAATGCATTTATTAATAGAGAAGTGTATTTTCAAAGTGGTAGAAAATTACGTAACTTTACGAACAGCAGAAAAAAGCAGCACAAAGCATAAACAAAAAAGAAAAATACTTAATGAACTAGAAAATAATGTATGTATGTGATTGATTTGATTTTTTGTCACTAAACATCTAATTTTGGCACATACGAGTTAATTAAACCGGTACCTACATTTTATAGTAAGGTGGGATTCGAACCTACGAACTACTGAACCAAATGCTACAGAGTTAAGCATACGCCTACCAAATCAGTGATGAGTGTATGTGAGAAATATTACTGTGATCAAATCATAAAATTCTTTCTTTCCAGAATGGAAAGCCTTAAATTCGATCCAAGCCACTGTGTAATAACTTGAGATGGATGATTGTCTTTCCATATGTCCAGTTATGGAGTTTTCCGAATATCTCTCTTTTAGCATGTGAATATGGTCACAGTACCCATGTTGAAATTCTCCTTACTGCAATTATATACATATATATATATATAAATGACGTTGGGCTATTGAACTTTCATCGTGCATCATCTTCTCATAATGGTCTTAAGCTGAGTTAGACATTGAACCTCCTTCCTTATATTAATAATTAGCATGGTGGGAGAAGACATCTATCTGCGCATATTCGTTCCTTTCTTATAACCAAAATGTACCATGTTGTTGCAGTTGTGGATTATTCTTCAAGGTCTAGCTGCAAGCTAGACCATGACCAGGAGATCGAGACATAAACAATAAGAGTCCTCAAGTCCTAACAGATTGCTTCAAAGAGGCTAAAGAGTGTACCTGGTCTGAATGGATGAAGTATGTTGGGAGTGTTTTCTTTTGGTAAGGCCACCCAAGGCAAGAAGGCCACTCCATTAGGCTTAGCAAAAATTTTCAGGCACAGGAGCTGAGTCAGTCTTCGGATCTCCAGACCTTCAGAAACTGTCCACCCCTTCCTTTAATCATGAGTCATGACTCTTCTGTAAATGTACCAAGTTTGGTATTTGACTAAGCCTCATGCTGAAAAGCCCTAAATAGGTTAAAACCCTGTGAGTGCAATATCCTCCTGTGAAAAAGAAGATGTTACATCTTATGTAATGTAATGATTTATTCACATCAAATATTGCGAGGAAAAAATGTTTTGTTGTCAGTTTGCGAGAAATGGCAGCAAGCATAGGTAAAAGCGCTCAACGGATGCTGAAGATTAAAAGCTGGATGATGCTGAAAGTCATTTGAAAATACTCCTCATTTTTGCCGTTAGTGAAGACTTTTCATTTACACTGGACCTTAATTACTTTTGGAAAAGAGGAAATCCAGGAAAACTCCCACTCAGGGGTATTTGGGATATCGAATCCAAACTTTCCAATATGAAGAAAGTGTCTTAATACATACATACATACACACACACACACACACACACACACATATATATATATAATTATTTTTAAGCACTTCAAATTTCAAGTAAAAATTCTGACTGTGTCGCCATCTAGAGAGAAACGGTTAACTACAAATAAATATTTCATTACCATTTTCTGATAGCCGAATCATATTTCGCATTGCAAAAAATTGATAATAAAAGTACCAACCGACCATCATACAATGAAACCACAGTTAAAAAACTCTTGTCCTAAAATCGCTAAATTTGATATATCGAAAATCAATATAGGTATTCCAAATTTGAAATGATTGTGTTGCTCAAATTGGATTAAGGTAAATATGAAATATGTACTTGAAATAATATATATATATATATATTATATTTTGTGTAAATTGCTGCATTTTAATAATCTCCTAACATAAGTTTCAAAATTTTGCTAAATAACTAAAAACAATTTTACACATTAAAATACATAAAAAAAGTGATACACAATCATTCTTATTCACTAACATTGCTAGTCTTTCAGCCACTGAAAATAAATATTAAGGAAAATCAGTAGCTTCTGAGAGTTCAGAAATTATAGTTATTTTTATTCATCATTGTGTGTGTGCATTTTTATTCATCATCCTTAGTAAAATTATTAATTAGAATATTTTTTCTCTTTCAGGTATGAATTTTATCACAGTAAGTACTGATTCAATATTTACTACTTTTATTATTACATATTTACAGCCAAACATACGTTTCGTCGATAAAAAAAAAAGCTCCTGTTTAATTTAGAATTAAACAAAATTAGTGTAAGCATTTAAATTAATACAAAAATACTTAACTACAGACTTAACGATTTTTTAGTGCTCCTATTATCCCCTATTTTAAATAGTGATTAAAATTCTCTCTCTCTTTTTTTACAGCATAATCAGGAAATTTGAGAAATTAACATTTGTGGATACACATCGGAGAAATATACAAAAAAATTTAAATAGAAAATGATTAAAATAAATATTATTTCTCTTAAACAAAAAACTGATTTTAAAGCTAATTTTTCCTTCACGTTACACATATCTTTTAGGCAAGGTTTTTAAAGTAAAGGAATTTTTTAATATTTAGTTATAATATACTATGCGTGAGTTGATTGTTAAAAGGATTGAGATAATTAATAGACTGATTCGTCATGTTAATAATCGTAGCGGGCTTAATGCTTGGCCTAGTCGAAGAATCGTTTTCCTGGGAGTACTTGCACTCGGTGAATGCTCCACGTAATCTATTGATTTGCAATTTTGCTTTGTATATTACAATAGAAATCTGTTATGGAGCCAATTTCATGTCAATGGTGCTACTTTTAATATGACAATACAAATTTAGTAATTAAGACTTAAAACAATCTCTGTCATTGTAAGTTTTTTAAAGGTATTTTCAAGGGATCACAGGCACATTTTTTTAAAAAGTATTATCATTGAGAGTTAATTTAAACATGCTGATATGTCAAAAAGTTACTGTGAAGTGTAGATATTAAATACCGCTCTAATTAGCCTTGTATCCATAGAATGACCGTTGAGTGACAAACAATCCAAACCAAAGTGAATTGTGTATAGAAACTGTTTCCCATCTGACAATTCGTCCCTACGATTTTATTCTAACGTCATAATTTCAATAGCCCGCTGTCCAGATTTCTTTGAACATCTTACTGTGGTTGATTTATAAACTTACATACATACACAGTGGTGCAGGCGAGCCTCAGACTGTACCTTTAAGTTTCGTAAACTTGTCCATCACCAGTACTTCGAGTTTTGAACCATGGTCAAGTGACGACGTCATACCTAAGCTGTCACCCTCTTCTCCACATCCATGCCATACCAGCGAAAAGATTTGGGACTTCACATATTAACGTGGACACGTCTCCAACCCACAGAGCTCCAGCAACCCAGTGAGGGAGCGAACGCTCCCAATCAGTGCCCGTGACCAATCTTAACTGCGCGGCGACAGGAACTATTGTTAACTTACATAAGTACAAACTAAGTGGACTCATGTCTCATTGAGCAGCATGTCTAGGATGCCATCAGTGAGCAGTAAATAAATCATCAATTCAGGACCCAAATTTATATCGTCTATTTTCTGCAGGAAACAATGAATAATTTTAATAAGCTCTCGCTAAAATGAAATTTTTTTTTGATGGCGGTAAAAACTAAAAAATCTAATATTATCAAATCAAATTCATATTCAACTGTATATATATATATATATATATATATATATATATATATATATAATGCACTATTCTATTAAATGCTGATTACAATATCTCCGATTACTGCCTTCAATCTAAGATATTAACTAATATTTTTTCCACATTAAGGCTAATTTAGCCATTTATTACGATTTGAAGTGAATTCATAATCTCATGAAACATTCCAGCACGAGATTTAAATCAAACCCTCGCTTTGAAACACGTAAATAATGCTGT
Organism: Latrodectus elegans; assembly: GCA_030067965.1. Taxonomy (NCBI): domain Eukaryota; kingdom Metazoa; phylum Arthropoda; class Arachnida; order Araneae; family Theridiidae; genus Latrodectus; species Latrodectus elegans. Next base: position 6,800,104 of record CM057819.1, on the reverse strand, counting down.
TTTAATGATAATGCTTTCTTTTTTTTTTATGTATCGGTTTCAATTTATACAGTAATATTTCTTGGTTTGAATCTTTAGAAAATAATTGCATAAAAATGGCTAGATCATGAAATCCATGCATCAAACTTAAAATATTTAATGGAATTATTACCAATACTTTTCAAGAGTTAGGAATGTAACGATTTCGTCTTTGAATTTTGATCGTTTTCTCAAGAAAATATATTTTTTAATAACTTGATGATTAACCCTTCGCGCGCCACAACAAGCCCGGAAACTGCTACTCACTAGTCATTACCCAGCGGGCCTTATATGAAGCAAGTCACGGAGGCGAGTAGCGTTACTCACGCCATATCATCAGAAACCCGTTTATAGGGTGGACCACATTCATACATCATCCTAGAAGAAAGGACAGAGAAACACAGAGCGAAAGAAACGTCCATGCCCAAGTCTAGTAGTCAGGAACGCTAAAACACTCAGCCATCGACCGGCTCTCTCAAGAAAATATAAACCAATATCCTCCTTATAGATGGATGAAATGTTTTACTGTTTTCTTAAGTAGTAAACGCTTGTAATAATTACGTAAATAGTATGGTCAAAATTATATGTCTATAGGTTATTGCAAACTGCCTATCTCTGCCCTTCAAAAATGCTATACACTTTATCATCACGTAGTTATGAAAATGGACAGTTGATGAAGCAATCACTTGAGGAGACATTCTTCTATCCACAAAAGTAAAAGAACATTGAATTTTACATTATTCATAACATGCAGACGTCATCTCAGCCTGGATGGCTCCACTGCGTCAAATTCGAACCTGCTACCTTTCAGACATGAAAACGTCTTTCCCGTCGATGCTTCTTAAAAATTTTAACAGGATTAAAACTCTACCATAAATAAATAGGAAAGGGTTAACGCAAAATAAATAAAATAGGAATTGTCTGTGAAGCCAACTTATTTATCTCTTTATTTTCCCTACTTTTTAATTACATTTAATATCATACTCTTTCACCCAAATATGTTTTGCCAGCAGCATGCAAAGGAGATGGCTGATCGCATAGGTGTACGAGGGTGGGTCAAGATGTCTCCATACGGCACAGCTATAGGTCAGATACAAGGAGAGAAAGACAGAGTGGACGAAATGTAAGTATTTTTTTTCAATCTTTAGGACGCTACACGAGAGAGAGAGAAGGTCCGTGGTTCCCTGGTTGATGAGAGCGCCATTCTCATTATCAAAATGCAGTAAGTTCGAATCCTAGATTAACCGACGATCCGTCATGTTCGCCAAAGAGCACGTATAAACTGGGCGTTGTCTTAATGTCCTCCAAGTGAAATGATACCATTGGGGGGTATTGGACCCGGCTCAAAATCCCGAAGACTGGATTCTTCTATCGAACTGGTAAAGCTCAACTCAGGGCTCAACAAGGAAGCAAGCTGATGATGCTAAAGATACAAAATGAACAATTAATTTCTATTAAGAATTCAATATAAGCTGCTACAGTGAAGTAACACCAAAGCGAACACACACTTATTAAAAAGGAAACCATAGATTAGACACAATTTTGACGGCCAAAATAAATACATAAAAAAGAGAAAAAGCCATTTCACACAAGCAAATCCCCACTCAATTATTGTAAAAGCAACGAAAAATTTGCAAACGTTATTAGGGGTGTAATGTGCATTCATATCTTAAATCGCCTCAGATGCCGTATAATCCAGCACGCCAAATTTTGAATTCGATTTTATTTTGGCAGATTTTCTTTTTATCTGGTTACCTGGTTTTTATTACGTCATAAAAATGTAAACCTATAAGAATTATTTAGAAAATTCTATTTTGGAAACCCTAGATATGCGTCATTGCTAGACATCACAATATGTCCTCTTGACAGCATATTTTCGTCGTCAAAAAAATTCAGAATTTGGCATGTTGGATTATACGGCATCTGTGCCCATAGGTCGAGTAGAATTTTGAATCTCAAATATTTTAATATAAAACAATAAATGTTAATTTTTTTTAAGTAAATGCAATAATCAATTTGATAGATTGATTTTATTCTTTTTTGATTGGTAGCATTTGTGAATTGATGAAATGAATCAGCATGTACGATAAGATCGGAAAGTATTGGCATCGATTATCAAAATCGCATCTGACAACTAGGTTCATGATTATATCGATTAAGCATACCTCGGCGCTTGACGTCCACATGGCTTTGCTATAATTATGTAAAAATATGTTTATTTATTTACCAAATATACGAAAATTTTCTCTTTAACTAATAATATAGATTTTTTCTCTGTGATTACTTCTGTTGTGGTGGAGAATAAATTTCAAATCTGGAAACACCCCTTTCAACACTAACCCGTATTGTAGGAAACGACCATTGCAATATTAATCTAATGCCCGCGCAGATAGGTAATTTTATTCTCTTCTCAGAAATCTAAAATATTATGTTTTTATGTTGAGCAGTCATTTACAATCAAAATACTTTAAAATGAACTAAATGTCAATCGCATTAAAAAAATTGGAGTTTTATTTTTTGACGATTTTTTTACTTTTTAAAGAAATTTCTAAACTATGCACATTTTTATTGCTTTCAACACAAGATAGTGCTTTCTCGTTTACGATTGAAATGGATTTTTCGAAAAATTCTAATTGGATCTAAATATTTTATAAATGTTGCAAATCCTGTACTTTTTGCGACGTGGAAAAAAGACTTGATATCATGGGTCCAAATAAACTTTTCCTAAGCTATTATTTTCTGTTAACAATGTGCTTTCCTGTTAGATAATTCATTTTATTAAATATCTATAAAATAAATTTTTTAAAATTTCGTATCTTTATTTTGCAATAAGTCTAAATTCTAAAAATTGCTGAAAGTTAATTCTTGATAGTTTAAAACATTGATTCAATTAGGTATTGTGGTATACCGAATTTTTTTTAATTTTTTCACCCATTTATACATTGTCTGCAAAATAATAATCTAAATTACTTTTCGTTAAAGACAAGCTAAAATATTTGGATTGCAATAAAGATTTTAATATGTAAAATTCTTTATTAAATGAACACATGAAGTGAATGGAAAATTTTATTCTCTAACAATTCGAAAAAATGTCGGGAGTAACTTCAAAACATCTTTATGCGCGTCATAAATAAGGGCACTACAGTAAACACAAATTTACAGTTCGGCTATCTGTGATACAATTTACAAATTTGATCTGATATCAAATCCCAAGGAGAGTATACATATAATTTTCCTCACTTCTGGGAAAATCAAGAAAAATCTCGAAACATTCGCCAGAGATTTTGAAAAGTCTTTGACGACAAATGATCAATATCACGCCAAATTTTGTCTCATTACAAATTTTCCTTTTATGTAGAGTTACCATAAATTTAACTGCCTTTAGAAACATTCTTCTATTGCGATGAGAAAGCGAACATTACAGGAAAAATACTTAGAATTTAATAACAGAATTTTAAGTAGAATCTGAATCACTGCAAAAATCATCGGGTAGAGTTGCGCATTCATACTTCTATTTCCTTTGACCGATGTTGGGCTCTACCAGTTAGTGGAAGCCACCGGGTTGGGTTTTCGTAAATTAGAACCAAATAACTCTCTAATACTTGACCTGCCATCTACAGAAGTATCGTTTCACTTGGAGGACATTGCAACTACAACCTGTTAAAACGTATTCCAATTGACTTTGTTACACAACCACTATTTGGTTAAGCTGGGAATGGAAGTCATTACTTTCAGAGAATGAGAATGTTGCCTTAAGCAACCAAGATACCGCGATCCGTAGTGATATTTGCAACTTTTTCAAAATTTAAATCTGAACTTATGTTGCTGTTACTTATGACATTTGGATAAGCCAAGCTCGCTATGCCGTTAACTTTGCGAATTTAAGTCAGTAAGGTGCAGTGCGCCGTTTAACTAGAGCACCATGAAGGTGAAAGTACTTATTTGCTCTTAACTTCTGCGATAGATGGCACCACCAGAGGATCCACTCTCTCAATTTTAACTCTGATCTGGAGGGGGGAGGATATTTTCTTCAGACCATTACACCCATGATAAGCGCTCAACGACCAACCACTGAATTTTTGATTCCACAACTTACGTCATATGAACTTATTCTGAATTTAAGTACAGTTGAATAAAGGCCAAAACATTTAATATTCAGTGTCGGATATTTTATGGACTGAAAGAGATTTTTAGAATGAGTTGAATAAATTTCAGACACAAAATCGCAAATAAAAAATGTAATACATTATATCTCAATTATATTTTAAATAAGTTTGTGTCTGTATGTTAATTTGATAAAACTTCTTGATTAACTTTTAAATATTGCCTTATTTTTTTCTTAACTTTACTACAAGTAATTTCATACCTAACTACACTACTGGCCATTAAAATTGCTACACCAAGAAGGTGACATATGCTACAGACGTGAAATTTATACGAAAGGAAGAAGGTGCTGTGATATGCAAATGATTAGCTTTTCAGCGCCTTCAGACAAAGCAGGCGCCAGTAGCGACACCTACATTGTGTTTAAATGAGGAAATTGTTCAGCCGGTTCCTCATACACAAATTGCATTTGAACGTTGTTGCCTGGTGAAAAGTTGTTGCGATGCCTCGTGTAAGAAGGAGAAATGCGCACCAGCACGTTTCTGACTTTGATAAAGGTCGAATTGTAGCGTACCGGGATTGCGGTTTATCTTATCGCAGTATTGCTGCTCGCGTCGGTCGAGATCCAATGACTGTTAGCAGAATATGGAATCGATGGGTTCAGGACGGTAATACGGAACGCCATGCGGGATCTCAACGGCCACCTATTACTAGCAGCCGAGAAGACAGGCATATTATCCACATGGCCGTAATGGATCGCGCAACCACGTCACGAACCGTGAGTCAAGAAACGGGATCGTTTGCAGCAGCATGGACTCACAGCTCAGAGACGATGGCTGAGGCTTCCCTTGACGCTGCGTCATAGACAAGAGCGCTTTCAATGTTGTGATCAACGACGAACCTGGGCGCACGAATGGCGAGACGTCATCTTTTCAGATGAATCCAAGCTCTGTGTATAGCATCATGATGGTCGCATCCGGGTTTGACGGCATCGTGGTGAACGCACACTGGCACCGTGAATTCGTCATCGTCATACTGGCCCATCACCTGGCGTGATGGTATGGGGTGCCATTGGATACACGTCTCGGTCACTTCTTGTTCGCATTGACGGTGCTTTGAACAGTGCACGTCACATTTCTGGTGTGCTACGACTCGTGGCTCGACCCTTTATTCGAGCCCTGCGAAACCCTACGTTTCAGCAGGATAATGCCCGACCGCATGTTGCCGGTATTGTACGGACTTTCCTTGATACAAAACATGTTCGGCTGTTGCCCTGGCCAGCACGTTCTCCAGATCTTTCACCAACAGAAAACGTCTGGTCAATGGTTGCCGAGCGACTTGCTCGTCACCAAACGCCAGCCACTACGGTTGATGAACTGTGGCATCATGTTGAAGCTGCATGGGCATCTGTACCTGTACATGCAATCTAATATCTGTTTAACTCAATGCCCAGGCGTATAACTGCTGTTATTACTGCCAGAGGTGGTTGTTCTGGGTACTGATTTCTCAGGATCTGTCCAGCCAAATTTTTTGAAAATTTAATCACTTGTTATATTTTTAGTATAATATATTTGTCCAATAAATGTCATTTTGTTATCTGCCTTTCTTCCTGGTGTAGCAATTTTAATAGCCAGTAGTGTATATGAATCATTGAAACTGGCAAATCTGTTTACAAGTACCTGAAATACACTCAAGAGCACTGAAAATAGCACACCAAGAAGGAAGCATCAGATTAAAATGAAATTTAATACGCATTATTATACAGGTGACATTTAATTGATTCCAAAATTATGACAAATAATGTGCACAGCTGAGCAAAAACTGTGCAACATCAATAACGCATCGAACTGCTTCCTTACATAGCAAAACACATTTGAGTTAATCAGACGTCTGGAGACAAATGGGCCCAAAAATCTTTAAAAACCATTTACTAAATCATGAACAGAGTGACAAGAAGGAATCTGGCATTTCAGATGGTCTTACACGTGTTCCATAGGGGATAAAATCAGAGATCGGGGTACCGTGGAAGGGTCTAAACATGACGTAGAACGTCTTGATATACTAGCAACTGGAGATATATGAGGGCGAACATTATTTTGCTGGAAAATTGCTTCTGATATTCAATTTCGATAATATTGCACATGGAGTCAGAGAATGTCATTAACATAACGCTGACCCATTAATGTTCCATGTACCACAAAAATGGATAAGACACGGGTCTCCAGGCTATTAAATCTCCTATGCTATCAGTGCGTAGGATGGTTGGGATTGTACCGTTCAACAGGGCTTCTCCACACACGCAGGCAGATGTCATCTGTTTCTAGAACAAACCGATATTCACCACTAAACATCACGTTTTGCTGATATGTGACATTTCACATCGCTCTCACGACGATAGACCGAGAAATCGATATTTTTCTATATAAAGAAAAGACGTTTGAATGGCTTTCGTAAAGGATCTGGAAATAGTTTACAGAACAACTGGCACACTTACTATTGTACTGCGGAATGAGTCGCTTGTGTTTCATGACCGCAAGATCCACTCGCCTCTTCAGGATGGCTCCAGACCCATTACCTCCACGTGAGTACCATGTCGTGTCCACAGCACACAACATGTTCTGACTGCATGCTACAAACAATCCACCTGGCTAATAATAGGCATTGACGAACGTATAATTTTCAAGCACGTTATTTCAGGTAATTTCCCTAATGAGGCCTCTCGAACTCGCTTACCTGTCTTCGTACATCTATCCAAAATTTGTCACTCAATTAAATTCTGTTAGAATCAAAATTGTAATCACGCTTATAAATCTCTTATTATTTACTGTTTATAAATACTTTTTGATTGCAGGATTAATGGTCATGTGAATTTGCACAGATGGGATCTTCCCTGTAAAGTTTTTTGTGGGTTTCTTTATGAGTGCGATATTTTCAATGTTCCTGAGAGTGACTCACTTTCTCCTCCCATATTTAAGTGAAATTTTCAGCTTCATTTCTGAAACCAAACTTAAGTTGGAAAATCCTGAATAAAATTTCAACTTAAGTATAAATGTAATTTATGCAGGATTTTCCTGAATAATTTTGGTATATAGAAGTTGGTTATTTGTTGAAAATCCTAACCAACACTTATGATTGCATATTTTAAGCTGTTAACACAAAAATTAAAAAGAGAAATTAAACACATTGTGGAATTAGACTATATTTCTTAAATAGTTAAATCCTTGAGGAATTCGCTTTCCCTAATTAAGAAATTAGTAGAATACACAATAAAAATTAACTTTTTGAAATTAAGATAAAATAAAAAAAAGTTTAATTTTGGAGGAATATCATTTTTTAAAATAAAAACTGCTAATATCAAAATATTGCGATTCTTTTTTTTTTATGTTTTTGAACACAACTTAAGTATTTGTGGGTTGCAAGACTAATGATTTTCTGTAAGATTCTGTTGTAAAATATAACATTCCTTTGGATTTTTTTTACATATCAAACTTATATTATCTCTTTAAAGCTTAACTTTAGACTTTCCCTTTAGAATACATAGAATATCTTTTAGATTTTTAAAAATGCTAAAATATTTCATTATTTTCCAATAAAGATTCCTTACTTTTGAAAATTTCCATTTCATTTTACATTCTTTCTGTTATTTTAACTAAAACTGCAAACAAAAAAGTAATTTTACACATTTTTTATGTGCATCGAATAAAAATCAGGAAATATTTTAGATTACACGGAAAAGTTCCTATTGCTAGGTGGAAAAATACCTCTCATGGCAATACCTTAAAATGAGACAAATGGCTCCAGAAATTATTAACCAAATCCAATTGATGCTATGCAAATCTATACTGATGGTAGCAAAAGCAATGAGGGTCACTCGGGTATACTACAACTCCTATGTCTACCTGAAGTCTAAAGTTCAGAAATTCTATTTTCGCTCTGTATTCACAGATTGGAGCTTATAGCTATTGAAATGGACTGAATTATGTTGAGAAGTTTTTCGAGACTGTATGGATTCTGACTGATAGCAAGTCTTCAATCCAACACCTAAGCTATTGGATGAAGGTTGGTGACAGAGCTGGAAGTTCAATATTAAATATGATCTATAGGCTCTCAAAGAATTTTAGGATTGATTTCAGTGGATCCCATCGGCGTTAAGGGAAATGGGATTGCTGATACACTGACAAAGGCTGCCTCTTAGGAGCCTTCACTACCTGATTAGCCATTCACTTTTAATAAGATAGTAAAAAAATGCTTATGGTGGTTTCCCCTACTCATAATTGGTATCCTAGAAAACACCCTGCCTTGCTTTTTGAGGGAACTAAGACTTGTATTTTGTGCTTCACCAGTGGTTACCTAGGGGGCCTTGAATACGTGCAGGGTCAAAAGATTTTTAGTCTGTGCACAAAATGTAAAGCTGAATAGGCATCATCTGAGCTGCTTGAATTTTTACTTGAATAAGGTTTTTTCAAAGCCACTTACGTTTTTGGATTTCATGGCTGTTTATGGACTTGGTCTAGTATTGGAAATGGACCATTTGGGATTAGCAACAATAGTGTTTTCTCCATGTCAATACCTTGTAATATACATAATTACCAGAACTTAAAACAATACATCATGGCGTAATTATTAAGAGTTGGTGTGCATCTAAATTAAAATATGTTAACTTCTATTTCATTGGTTTTGCTTTTATTTAGAAATGATAAAATGGTCGTGGTTTACTTTTGCAGACTGAATTAGACTTTTTAATTATTTTTAAATTGGAAAAAAAAAAAAAAAATGCTAGTTACATTTTGTGACCATAAAATTTTTTTCAATATTTTGTACACAAAATAGAAAACTCAATTTATAATCTTTAAATATCAAAGTAATGAAACAGCCTTGGAACACTAAATCAAATATTCTTAATTAAAAAGAAACTGATTAATATGCTAAATATGCAACTAATTAATTTTGTTAATTAAGGATGTTCCACCACAAAAGAAATTTTTTTTAAAAAATATACACAAAGTATTTTTAAATATACTTTATCTGCAAATATTATATAGTGATATTATAATAATCAAACGATGACTTATTGAATATAAAAGAGAACTTATACTTTTCTCATAAAATAATTCTTTTCTAATTTGTTTTTCTCAAATATTTAGAACAAATGCTCCCTAAAATGATAAATAATCTAAGTTATAATATTTGTTTTGTGTTTCAGGGCTCTGTGGTTAAGACATACAGGTAGTCCTGGAAGTCGGATTTATGTAACAGATTTCCAAAACTGGAGAGTAATAGATGGATTTGAATATCGCAAGTTCAATGCCAGAGTATAGGCACCTTGTATATGAAAATGTGTATATGTGAATATGAAAATGTGTTTACCATTAAATATTTTTAACTACTTTTCCTATCTAAATTTTGAATACTAAACATAATTTAAAAAAAATCCCACTTAATTTTTATGTTGCAGGTGAAAATTCACTGCTCTTTTACAATAATACTATTTTTTTTATGTTAGATTTAATTTGAATGCAAATCATGTTTACTGAAAATATCGTGGTTTACAAATATTATAACTTATCGTGGTTTACAAATATTATATTGAAAATTTAATAATTTACAACAATTATTTTTCAGGTAAACTAACTGTCCACATTTACTTAATTTAACATGCTGAAACTGATGTAAGAAATTAATTTTCACAAATGAATCACTGCAAAAATAGCTATTGTTAGATAACGCTAAGAAATTCGTCTTATACATACAAATAAGATGCACAAAACATGTATTAAATACTTTTATTGAAATAAAATTGACATGATAGTAAGATTATCTTGTCAGCGACATAATGGCAGCTACACCTATTAAAAATAAGATGAATATGTAATTCAACAAGCTCAAAAATTTATTTAAACAAATCAATGATTTTGTTAAAAAAAAAAAAAAAAGTCAGTAAAAATATACACTCATCAATATTCAAAACCTTATTTATAAATGTAAGCAAAAAAATAGATTAGAAAAATATGTTAAAATTTACAATCTTTTCAAAAAAAATAGCAACCTTACATAAAATATATATAAAGATTGTTAGATATAAAGTATATTTCACAATAAAAATTTATTTTTATAAATTGATCACAACCGAAAATACGGTATATGTATTAAGTTTATTTTTCATTTATCTGTTAAATTTTTAACAAATTTTATATTGCTATTTATTTAATTTAGCTATTAATTTTTACTTAAACTAACACAAATTAATATGAATGTCTGTAAATTTTATCAAATATATGATTTTTTTCTAAAACATAGAATTACTAATCAAAGTAGCTCGGCTGCTAAATTTTTGCCCAAAAGAATTAGATAAAAATTTTTATACAAAGAATTAACTATATTTAAGCAGTTGTTCATATTGAATACATTGTGTAAGTTATGTAAAACAACTTTTTCAAAAGATTTAAAATTCATCTGAGCTTTTGAGTTCATTAATATGTGAGAGGGGAATAATTAACAAAAGTAACTTTAAAATCAAAAATTTTAATATTTTTGAAGTTGAACATTAAAATTTACACAAGTTGTACAGTGCAAGCAAAAAATTATTTCAATAAAGGAAACTGGTACTTTTAATTAACTAAATACTAGAGTCATACTTTACTTTTTTATATTTCTGCTATATTTTCTTTGATCATATAACTAAAAGACTTTTTAAACAAGAGAGAGAATTGATTAGAATTAAAATATTTAATTCTAAATAATAATAAAGCATTTTAATTTTTGTTACAACTAGTATTTTTTTCACATAATTTTGCGATTTGTCAGGATTATTATTCTATATCTATGATTAAATTATAAATATAATTAAGTTATGAGAAAAATATAATTATGTTTAAATTATTATCAATTAAAAACATATAATACTCAGGCAAAAATAATCAAATTTCTGAAAATAAGTTTGTAATAAATGATACATGTGTGTTTCTGATAAATGAAATAAAGGAATTTAAGGCACAAGCTTTCATTAAGAAACAATCATTTCTTTGTTAAAATAAATCACTATATATTTTAAAAAGAAATGGAAATTGCAATTTAAATTATTATTTAACAAACTCAAAAATTATCTGCAATCTCCCATACAATAAAATGCACTACTTTAATAGAACATTCATTTCAAAATTAATAAATTTTGAAAGTTAATATTTATATATAATGCCAAATAAAATTTTTAAAAAAAATTCTAAGCACTAAAAATTCCATTATTGAAAAGTTACTTCACGAGTTCCTCTCCCCCCTTCTTTTTCTAATTTACAAATGCACAGGCACAAAAAATTACATTATTTATGAATTAATTTTGATTCTTTTAGGAATATTTTAATGACATAAATTTCATGTTCCTCCAAATATTTAGGAAAATACAATGACTTCACATTTTGTTGCTGAAGCATATACTTCCAATTCATCTATCAATCTTTAAATAAATAACATTACAAAAATCTAAATTAATTTAATTTGCAGTCAAAATTCATATTTTCTATAATTTCATTCTTTTTTTTATAATAATTTAACTTACTATCAAAATCTATTTTTTCTGTGATATTTTTTGTTTTAATATTTTCCTCTTGATTGCTGATAAAAATCAACTTCTTGGACTGTTCCTGCCAGCCGTATCTGTTCATCCAACTTTTTAATTGGAAATCTGAAATGAATATAAATAGCAATTATATGAATAATGCAATAAAGTATCACTTTAGAGGTTTCAGAGAAACATAGTAAATTGGTAAGAAAAATTAAATAGAAAAGAATATTTTAGATTCAAAGAAAAATATAGAAATAATAAAATGTGAATTACTGTACATCTTAAATTAGATATCATTTCAATTATTAATATACTTATCCAGATATTTACATAAGTACAAGAACATACGTTAAAAATGTAACAAATGTACATATAAAACTATTTTATTAATATTTCAATAAATAAACTTTTGAGGAATTTTTTACCCAGTTTATTTTTCAAGCAAATCTATGGCAATTACCAAAACAATTAATGTTTTAGTGAACCAAATTTCTTTAAACAATAAAATTTCCTTATTTTGATTTCTTCGTCTGATGAAATTTTACAATCTTTCCTAGAAATGATTGATATTGTTTAACTAATTTAATACAAAAATAATTATAAATTGAAGAAATACAAAATAAGAATAAATAAATTTACTGAAAAAAGAAACTATATGAAAAAAAAATGTATGGATTTTCAAGGTTTTTGATTATTTTTGAAAATAAAATCACATTTACATTTGATTACGTTTTATTGTTGAGCTGTTTAAATTTTCACTGATTAAGATAAATATATCTTTAAACACAAACATTTTATGAATGTTCCAAATATAAGTAAGCAGTACAGATATGCAAAGAAAACACACACAATATTAAAGTCCCAGGACAATATTTCTGAATTAATGAATTATTTTTGATTGACATACATTTGATTTCTTTGCATACAGATATGCAAAGAAAACACACACAATATTAAAGTCCCAGGACAATATTTCTGAATTAAAATTACATTAACTACTTCTTTAAAAGCAATTTTTTCTGATTTGGCATATCAATTTGATAATACACTGCTAAATCAATACATTGCTACAGAATACACTGTTTAAAGCGATAATACACTGCGACAGAATTAAGTTAGAAAACTTTGTTTTTTGGCTGTGATGCTAGGTACATTTTTAAACCCAATTAACAGTACAATCAATTGCTATGAAGCATATGATATGCTTAGGAATACAGAATAATATTCATCAGTAAAAAATTAACAACAAAAATAAAATGGATAGAAGATTTCAATAAATTAATTCAAGTTTATTTATTACTATAATCTAACTTCTAACTCACCTGGTAAATCACCAAGGAAAGCAGTCAATGTATCTTTTTCAATAGTTTGGTATGTTGTATTAATAACATGACAGATAACTGCAAAAAATCAAAAATAAAATGAAAACAAAATAAATCCATAATTCATTTTTATTGTATGATATATAACAAATAAAATTAAGATGAAAAATAAGATTTTTAATTCATTGTCACACAATATGAAAAAGAATTACATAGTATGGTAAAATTATAGGATTGATTTCAAATATTCAAATTAATATAAAAAGATCATTTCTAATTTTTATTGAAAGTCATTAATTACAAGAGTAGATTTGATTGGTCCTTGGCTCAATAGCCATTTCTTGCATACAAGGACTAATTAGACTTGGACATAAGGTTTAATGGGATTCCAACTTACAAACAGTTGAACCAAAGGCCAAAATTCTAATCATTCAACTGCCAGTTTGGCTCACAAGAATAGAAAGTGAGGGAAAAGGGATCATCAATGAATGGGATTAAAATATATAAATTGTTAACTTATTGCTAAACACAGTTATGAATTTACAATTTTAAATACTCGATAATACTAAGAAATAAAAAATGCTGAATTTAAATATTTAATATCATAAATATATCGTGTGAATAAAATCAGAACTTTTTGTTGCAATATCTTTTTAATTAATTTATTTTTACATTTTTTAAGATTTTAATTTTAGAACATTTAAAAACAACCACAATTTAGATAAAGAAAAATCTACGGACCCAAATAATAACACTTGAGAAACAATTGTATAATGAGCTCTCTCACTCATACACACACAGATATATATTTTAACAATTGACTGGTAACTCTAATACAAATGATTTTGATGATTATTAAAATTTGCACAATTATTAGCTTACTGGTTTCATTTTAAAAGGTACACTCAAAACTAATTTCAACCACACAGCACATTTACATCAAACAATAGAAAATGTTAACGATTCTAAGGCCCAGATATTCTATCAATAATATTTATGAATATTTTTCAAACCAATTTAGATGTAAAAACAAGATGGGATATTTCAAATATGAAAGTATTTGATACATACAAGAAATTTTATATTAATATTTTTTTTAAATTTTATTTAGAAGCTTTTTACATCTTCTAAAGCATTTAATTTTTTATAAGAATTTTCCATTTATTATTCTAATTTTTATAAATAATTACCTTATTGGATAGATATAATACATTAATTGCAAAGGAGGAAACAGTAGACATGCATGCAATAAACAAAATACAACAAAAGTTTACTGGCACCAGACAAATAGATTTTTATTTTTCAACAGGCAACCATTTTTTCCAGTTAAACTAATACTTTTTTCATTATATAAAAATAACCCTATCAAGATGAATGTTTTGATATCATTTAGTTGATAATCCAGCAACTGAAAGCTTTGTAAGGCTACACCTCCATGCAAGCGAGCACCAGCAACTACTTAATAGTTGATAATCCAGCAACTGAAAGCTTTGTAAGGCTACACCTCCATGCAAGCGAGCACCAGCAACTACTTAATAGTTGATAATCCAGCAACTGAAAGCTTTGTAAGGCTACACCTCCATGCAAGCGAGCACCAGCAACTACTTAATAGTTGATAATCCAGCAACTGAAAGCTTTGTAAGGCTACACCTCCATGCAAGCGAGCACCAGCAACTACTTAATAGTTGATAATCCAGCAACTGAAAGCTTTGTAAGGCTACACCTCCATGCAAGCGAGCACCAGCAACTACTTAATAGTTGATAATCCAGCAACTGAAAGCTTTGTAAGGCTACACCTCCATGCAAGCGAGCACCAGCAACTACTTAATAGTTGATAATCCAGCAACTGAAAGCTTTGTAAGGCTACACCTCCATGCAAGCGAGCACCAGCAACTACTTAATAGTTGATAATCCAGCAACTGAAAGCTTTGTAAGGCTACACCTCCATGCAAGCGAGCACCAGCAACTACTTAATAGTTGATAATCCAGCAACTGAAAGCTTTGTAAGGCTACACCTCCATGCAAGCGAGCAACTACCATGTACCAAGCCCTACCAATTAGAAAGAAGCTACTAAGTGGGATTGTGCAATTTAGAAGCAGTTTCCTTAACCGACTCAACGTCTCAACAAACTGGTCAATTAGCAGCCAACGACAACAGATATCCATGAAAACTTTGCTGCCTAAAAGTAGCCAGCGATCTATCTGATACATTGCAGCTTTACACCCTAAAAAGGCCACAACGTTTTCGTATAGTAGAAAACACTTCCTTTTTCTTTCCCCCTAATGGATGGAATGATAGATTGGTCTTAATGAATCGAACTACACTCCTTGAAGTCTTTTCTTTGAAAACTAAAATTGAGACTGATTTTCAAGCCAAATATTTAAAACATTCATTATTTTCGCCAAGATTCGACACTAAAATTTAATACTCTTAGAATTTGTATTTTTGAAATTAAATGCAAGTTATATATAAGTAAAAATTATTATTTTTAATATTAGTTTTTAGGATAATTAAGTTAAGTGGTTTTATTACCAAAAAATTTAAAATTTCTGTATACTTTTAAATTAGTTTCTGGTAACGCGAGCCTCCTTTCCTAAGTTTTTTACATTTTCCGTTTATTCTTAATAACTTAATTTATTTTAATTAATTTAATTCAGTTTTTATTGTTTTTAACATTTTACAAACTATTTGTGGTTGAGATAAATGAATACATTTCGTAAATTGTAATTATTTAATTTGCATTGAAAGAGCTCTTGCCTGTTTTAATAAAATCAATGGGTTTTCTTATTTGTTCTAATCATTCAAATTCATTTTATTTATAGTTTTATTTTTTTGCATTGGGAAAAAATTCTGAATAAGTTTACTGCAAGCTTAATTGTCAGTTTAATTTCTTTTAATATGCACCTGAAATTTTGCTAACAAAACAGGAGTACCATCTTAAGGCAATAACACATGATTGTCATCTGAATTGGAGTCGATAAAATTATACTAAAAATAAGTCAACAATATTAATTAGTACTATTTTTTTAATATTTGATTATAATATATAAATATGATTAGAAATGTTCTCTTATAAAAAAATTAAATTTCAATATTTCTGACATTATCTTTACCCTGCTTTGAAAGTCATTTTAATATTATTTAATTTTTTGTATATATTTATTATAATTTTTTATATGATTTAAAAATAATATTTTGAAAAATAAATATTCTCTAATAAAAACTTACAATAATTTTAAAACAAATTTATTAATTTAATTCAAATTTTTAAACAGTAAATAGTTTTCCAGCAAAATATAAGTGAATTTTATTTAATATTTAAATATTAATTAAAATCTTCATGTTGAAAAATAAGTTTTATACACTTTAGATGGTATTCTTTATATATATATATATATATATATAAATGGTGTATTAATAATTAGATGAAATCACTATCATTCTACATATAAAAACTAAACTTGAAATTTACAGAAAAATATTTATTTTATTATAAAATGTATAAATTCTTGTAACAAAATGGTTATCATATCTACCTAATTATTCTCATTTGAATAAAAAATTAATCAATTACATCTCCCTCTTAAACATAGAATGGTATATTTTATATATGGATGATTGTGTCATTAAAGTCTAAAAAGTAAAATCAGCATATCACATTTTTTGAGCAAATTTTTTTCTCAAGAATTAAAGTTATGAAAATAATGAACATTCACTTAAGAAAAGACATCTAAATGAAAAAGTCAATTTAAAAAAAAAGGACCAGAAGAATTATGGAATGTTTAAATTTAGTTTTGTTAATGCATAGTTAGTTTTGTTAATTTTAATTAATGCAGATTGAAATAACAAGATTCAGATAGAAATTTTTTTTTCACTTTGATAAAAAGAACGAAATTGATTATAGAAGTTACAAAAGTAAAATGCAGTACAAAATTAAATATGAAGTTCCAAACAAATTAATTAGTTGTTCAAATCTTGGAATAAGTATTTCCCACTTGCTTAAAATACATATGAATATGAACTCATAAAACAGTTATTATATTTAGTATAAAATAAGATACTTATATTATTGCAATATTTAAATCACTAGCTATTTTTTCTGCAAGTTATGTTATTTGTTTGAGTAAAAAATAAATTGTATTAAAAATGTTAACAAAGTCATGGCAACTATATAGTATATCAGTATGTAAAGATCTACAAATTTTATATTGAAAATGGTCTCAGTATTGAAAATTATCATTAAAATTTGTAAAGCTGATTAATTTAGAATTACAGACATGCATTGAATTTCTAAGAAAAATACTAAGACTCTTTCCTTACCAAAAAATAATTTTTTCGACTAAAATAAATTTGTGATAATTTAGAACATTAACATTTTTCTAAATTAATGTTAGATATATTGAAGAATAAGAAAACAAATGCTTATAACAGTCATTTTTTTTTAATTTTTATGTCTTTAAAAATATATCCTGTTATATTAAAAAATATTTACTTTTACAATTTTCATAATTTTTTCAATTTTTATTCTTGATGTTTAAATTTTTAATATTCAGTATGATAAAATGATAAGGCTGCTTCAACACAGGGCTTTCAATAACATTTAACGTAAGCTTGCCAATTACTTATGTAAAAGTAGAATGTTTATAAAGTTTATAATTTTTATATCAATCGGATTCTCACAATCTCGTATGATTTGTTACGCAAAATTTGTTTAGTAAATTAGTTTCTATCATATTGCTTTATTATTATGCAGAGAAAATTTTAACTGCTACAGTATTTGAACATTTTGCACTAATTCTCATTGGATCTCCTTAAAACATTGAGAAGTTAATGATCACAGAAAGTTGAATATTAAAGGAGGGTGTGACAAAATAGTAAATGACAACAACCCCCTCGCAAACTCAGCGCTGTGAGTTTTCAAGGGGTAAGAAATCTTCCCAGTGAGAAAGAGGAAATAGCCGACAATTTTTGACCAGTACATGGGAAATGGGTAATGAACGAAAAAGTACAGTATCTGGTTTTGAGGAGGAAACATTTTTCGAAGATTCTTAAAATTTTCTGATTAGCTGAGTCGGTCAATAATTGATCTGCTAACATAAGCGACATTTTGCTCAGAGGATATTGCAACCAAACTATTTAATATGACCCAAGCACCTTTAATGAATATGACAAATCCTTGATTAAAATAGAGGATTCTAACTACTTTCTAATAATAAGAATGATGTTTAAGTCAATCAGACATATTGTCATTCCTAATAATTTTTCTGTTTTAAGATGTATAAAGTTAAAGTGTTTTTACTAATAACACAGGGTAGTTCCTAGGTATTATAATAATTAGATCTCCGATTTTCTCAATGTTTTTAAAAATATTAGAAACAGAAATAGCAAGTATTTACACATGTATTAACAATAAAATTTCATTAACATTGAAAATGCTTTTGAGAAAAAATAAGAGACATTTGTGTGTGATTTTGTTAAAGTGAACCTAGATAGTGGCTAATATTTAAAATGGCATTTTTTTATAGCTTAGCAAGTTTTCATTCATTTAACAAAGTATTATATAACTGAAGCATGATGAAAAGCAGTAACAATAAACGATAAATTAATTTAAAACATAATGCAAAATAATTATCATTTGAAATTTATAATATCTTTACAAAATTTCATGAACTTTACATTTTTTACACCATTATATTCTAATTGTTTACCATCCTTCTTTAGCCAAAATATAATTTGCAAAGCAGAAATAATCTACCTACTGAAATACTTAAAATTTTTTTTTAAATTTTAACTCAAAATTGTTATTTTTAAAAACCAAATTTATAACAATTTCTAATATATTTTAGCACTTTCTTTAAATATTTTAAAAATATTTTAAGGATATAATATTTTCAAATGTAGAATTTTGTAAATAACATTGTTTTAAAAAATACTTAAAATTCTAGAATTACAAGTTAATAAAACAATTGCACACATCTATGAATTAACATAAATTAAAATTTGGTTAGCATTAAAAAAAATATAAATTTTTCATTTTTATCACATACTAGAAGAAAATTTGCTTTAAAAAATTACATACATTTTCTTATTGAATCTTCAAACCCAGTGATGCCAATTGTTGACACAACATTAGGTTTTAATGCATTCTGAAATTAAAGAGTATTTATGAAAATGTTGTTAAAAACAAGAATGTTTAAAATATTTAAATACAAAAAATAGACTTTACCCAAAATTCCACAAATCGACATGTTTCTAGGAGATTATGCAAATGCACAATGTGTTTAATTTCATCTTCATCTAGCTATATATTTGCATTAAGGAATTTTACATATCCACCAATATAGATAAAGTATTTAATTTTACATTTCAAGCAAATGAAATCACACAGATTTAAAGGAACCTTTTTATTTATTCAAGAGATTTTAATATAATTCAAACTACATTTTTTAAAACAAGTTAATTTTCAATTTGGTGTAAAATCAAATTTCAAAATTTACCTAATTGCAGCCACAAAACCCATTCTCATAATTTTAGGTAAATATGTATTATCTATACTTATTCCAAACAGAAAAGCTAAAATAATAGAAAAATAACATTTTATTTATCAAAATAAATAAAAATAAAAGAACCATCTTTTTAAACAAACTTAAAAACATCAAAGATAAGAAAACAAGAAGTCAAATCCTAGCATTTTTTAATTAATTTAACATTATTTTTTGTGGGGAAAAAAACTGCCAATAAAGAAGTTTTTAAATTGTTACTTATCTAGAGCTGAAAATAATCCTAACAGTATATAACTTTATGGTCACTTTGTACATAAAAGATAATTTTGACTAAGATGAAAAATGGACTCTGGACCACTCCTAATACAATATGAATGTCATATTTTCTTTACATCACATTTATACTACATCTTTAAAACTGATAAAAATAAGTGATGCAAAATGTCAGATAAATTTTATATTATGGTCCTTTTATTTTTATCTTTATTTCACTATATTTTATTAGGAATTAGACAAATAAAATTATTCATAATTACAATATTTACTTTAGGTATTTTATTTTATAATTATTTAAATATTATTACATTTAAACTATAAATTCAAGAGATCGGAAAAATCTATTGTTGAAAAGAAAAGAAATAAACATTGCTTCTTTTTTACTCTTTATGTTAATAAACCTTAAAATCCCTTTTGCATTTTTTAATATTTTATTACTGTATACACTATTATTTGATTAGAAAAAATTTATATGTTTCAAATAAAATATTGAGAATTTTATAAAACTGTCCTTTTTTACATATTGACAAATTAAATAAGACTAAATATCTGAGACAAACTCTATGTTTAGTACATCATACACCTATAAAAACCCAATAAATATAAATTGCATTTTTATTTTCATACTAATAAATACCACAAAATTAAAACTTTCTTTTACTATATAAATAACAATTTATCTATCATTGATACTAAAAAGCTTGCTTAAAGCTATATTTAAAAAAATTTTAACACTTAATAGTTAAACTATTTTTGATAAAAAAAAAAAAAAAAATTAAACAGATACAAATTTCAAGCAAATCAAAAATAAAATGTTTAATACCACAACAATGATCTATAAATAGAAAAGGATACATTTTGTTGTTCTATTAGGCATTTACAAAGAACAAAATCTGTATGTGGCAAGTTTGTCAAAGCTTTCAGTAATATTAACTGCACAACAGGAAGCCTATATTGGCTAGGATTAAATTGGTACCTGAAATAAAAATAATTTATGAAATATTAGAAAACTCGAACTAACAATAACAGGGGTAGGAGTACAGAAATTTTTTTTTCAGGACACTATTTTCAAGAATTATCAGGACATTTTTCAGGACATGTTTTAATAATTAAACAAAACCAATGTTACTTTTACATATTAATTTCTGTTTTATGCATAAAACACATTTTAGAAAGGAATAAACTATTTAATAAATTCTGAGTTTTTTAATTTTTAATACAACAATATGAAAAATGATACAGAAATTTAAACTTTCTATACTGAACATTTTTTGAAAATTAATAAGTTACATGATAAATGCTTTAAATTAACAATTAATTTATGTATAATTGAATAATGTTCATTTTGAACTGGATGCATTAGCATTTAATTCCGATAATTTAATACTGCACTTTTTTAACATATCATTCACAGATGCAATCTCTGCATTAGCAGCAGACAGCATCATTTGTCCAACTTTCACATCACTCATTTTATCATCACTGATAGCGCACGCTATTTTTTTTAGTTGCATCATCCAAAAGTTTTTGAGCTACACATTAATTGTCAAGCAAATTTTTCTTTTCTTTCTCAAGTTCATTAATTTTTTCTAATAGCTGCGATTGTTTAAACTTTTTTTCACAAGTAGCTTCTACATCTTCCTCATACTTTCTTTTCTTCTCTAATTGTGTTACATCTTTTGATTTTTCCATATATGATGCATATTCTGCATGAGATTTCTGAATATAATGCATCATTTTTTTTGGTATATGAAATGGAGGAAACAGAATTGCCATGCATTCGAATAACATAATGACAAATCCGTAAACTTTGAACTGTTAATTCCGATAAAGAAGCTTTCTCCTTTGTCACAAGAGAATTGTTAGCTGAAAAACCTCTTTCTGGTTGGGAATTTACATTCAATAACAACAAGCATGCTTTAACCACTCTAGAAAGAGTAGGATATTTTACATAACCGCCAGCATCTTTTATATTGAAAACTGCATTCCAATATTTTCAGATATTTTGATTATTATCATAATTATTTACAATCAAAGTCACATCTTCACACATGTAAAGAATCCACTCTTCATTCATCTTATCAATATCTGAAGAAGTTTTATTCACATGAGGAATATGTTGAATTAATCTGCTAAATGAACTCCTAGACTCTTCCATTTATCGATTATAAGGAGACAAACACTAGAGATCTGTGAGTAAAGGATTTGTTATAGGAAGTTTTTGAAGCAAATGCTTTGAAGTTGCTATGTAGCAGCTTCTGACACTTTGTAGAAATGTTGTTTTATCAGTAAGCTCTTCCAGTATTGCTGTTGCACCATGACCTATTTCAATCTTGTTTAAATTTAGCCAATTTTTTCCTGAATCAACATTAATTTGTAGCAACTTTACTCTTATTTATTTCACAGATTTCTTTTGGGTTTAAAATTTTAAACATAATACTGCGAACAAGTTCATTTAATTTACTGTATATCACATGTACTAAAGGTTCGACTTTTTGCATTAGAAGTAAATATGGTTCAAAAGTTTTACAAAAAAATGAAACAAAATGCAGATATGCCAGAGTCTTAGGATCTTTGAAATGTTTTATAATCCGAAGATGTCTATCAGAAAGAGGAGATTTCAACTCTTTAGGTACTTTAACAATAAAATACTCCTTTAGAACATCATATTGCTCAACAATTCTCTCACAAACTGAGCCCAAAGTTAACAAACGGCTCTCAACATGACGAAGGAAACTATGTCTAGCTAAAGTTTCTTTTAGTATTTCTAACTGTAAGGAATGATAATCTTCCCTTCTTGCAGGAGATAGTTTGAAAAATTGATGAATATCTAGAGCAAATCCATCAATATTACAATCAATTTTATCAATACCCTTACGTAGTGCTCCATGGATTATGTGTAAGCAACATGTACCCAAATCAATTAGTACTGGAAAACTTTGCTTACTCAATTCACTATTTATTTGCTTTAAAACAGCTAAATTAACTCTTGGTCCATCCATTGACAACTGCATTAATTTTTCTTAATTCAAACCATTATTTTGAATAAAACTTAATAAACTTTTTACAGTTTTATTGGCTTCAGCATGCCCTAAAAAATGTGATTCGAGGTAGCAAATAACATTTTAGCTTGTTTATCAGACCAGTATGAGATGTAAATATTCAACTGTTTCTTTATTTGTTTTGTAGTAGTTTCATCGAAAAGTAAAACAAAATATGAAGTGCCGAGATCCCGAAACAAAAGAGTTTTGAAATACGGACCTAATCCATAATTAATCATATACACGACTTTTTTGTCAGATAATTTGAGATTTTTTGCTATGGAGGGATCATCAAAAATTTCTCCATAAATGTTAGCTAAATCATTCAAAGATGAAAAAGAATAATTATATTTTATTGCCACCAAAAGTAAAATGGTTTCAGCTTTAATGGTTTTCTCTGATATCATTTTCGGAAGCCATGATTTGTTATTCACTACTATAGTCGATGTAGAGGATTCAGATGAAGTTGATTACTTGATAGTAAATAGTGTTTGATTCTTGTAACAGTTCACAGTTTTTTTGTGTCTTAATCCATCTGCATGAGCAAGCACTTGTCTAAAACCCATATTTGAAACACTGAATTTGCTTTTGCATACAAAGCACTCCGCAGAATGAACATCGTCAACACTTCGGCACCAGGTCTTGATTAGGCATTTATTCCCACCTTGCAGTTCCGACCATCTGTCGGAAAATTTCGTTTTCCTTGGCATTTTTAAAAAAAAATTAATTGTTTAAAAAAAAAAAAAAAATTCTGAGCTTGCTAATAAACATTCTTCAAAACACCCATCAAAATCTTTCAAAATGGCGCGATAGGAATTTCACGCATGCGCATAAACGTAGGCAAATAATTCACACAATTTTGCCATCATTGTAAATAGTTGTGCACTACTAAAACCAGAATCTTTGTCTGTAAAGGCAGAAAATAGAATTTAATGGTAAACCCAAACCTAAATTTTTTTGAAGTCAGATATTCGTGAGCAATGGCTGAAAACGAAGCGGAGACGAATGGCAATCCTATTTCCAATTTGAAGGAGAACAAAAAAGGCGGAAATTTTTCTCTTTCTTCTGGCATAGAAAGCAGTTGAAAGAAAATATATATTCCACTGGAAGAAAAGTTTACTACTGAAAAATATAAAATTATTAATGAAAATTAAACTTTCAAAAGAATGTAATAAAAAATAAGGAATTACAGGATTTATTTTGAAAAATAAGGACATTTCAGGACGTTTTTTAAAAAATCAGGAAATTCAGGAATATCAGGACAACTCCGAGCCCTGCAATAATGATGAAAATAATTAACAATGACTCAATTTCTAAGAGCTTTAACTCAGATGTCATACAATCCTTTTGGTATGGTTTCAAATGCAGTTTTTGTACAGATTTTCAAAAATCCAATTCCGGGAGTCAAATCAAAAATTTCCTGGAGGTGTCGTCATTTACGTTAAATAATTATTTATTTTATTTTAAAAATTGTTCTTAACTAAATATGAATATAATTATGTACATGCAATATTTTTCAATCAATTCTGTTCATAATAAAAATAAATAATTACAAACATTAATGAGACTATTTTTATTTGAGTTACAATTATTAATGATTATTTCAAAAGTCTTCAATGAGTTTACAGCTATAACAGAATTTTTTTTATTTAAATAATCAATCAACATTCTATATAATGCTGGATTATACATTGTATAAAATAATGAGTAATTTTTAAAGTTTTTAGACATTTCCAATAGATTCAGATAGAAAAAATTCCTTTAAAAACTTTTGCATCAAACTTTTCAACAATGCATGAAAATCTCCAACAATAAATGGCAACATTGGTTTATCAGTTTCATAAAGTGTCAGAAAAGATTTTATTTCCCGAGCATTGAATATGAAAAAATTGCATTTAGCAGAAAAAATACATCATTCCAACACTTTATCAAAAAATCAAAAGTTTTGATACCATAATTAGAAAAATTTTTGTTTATAACAAATGATATATGTTTTAAGATACTTTCAATCAATTTAACATTTCAAGCAATTTGTTAAAAACACTTATATTTTCTAACCATCGATATCTGTAAAACTTTAAAGGAAATTTTATGCCTGAACCAAGGCTATCAGTCATTCCTACAAGCAAGAAAGTTCTTAAAGAGTCTGTCTGTAAACTGCACTTGCTATTAACTCAACTTCTGGAAATGAAGAACACCCACCCATGGCATAAGCGTTGTGTGGAATGTGTAGGCTGCAGCTTCCGCCATTTACAATATTTGAATGATGTTCACTTTTTTTTACAAAATTAGCCATTTTAGTCAAAACAGATCAATTTATATTTGGGCCATCCAGTAATCCACTTGTTCCTAATTCTAAGCACTTCCCATTCCCTATTTCAAACCAAATATCTCCAGTTGAATGAACTAAAAAATCGGATCAATAATACTGTGTTTTAACTTTATCATTATCCTAAAATCTTACATGGTAGTCCAATTTTTTGTTTGCAGATGATTATTCAGCTTTTATCAAAGAGAAGCACATAATTAAAAACATTCTTAACTTTTTTCTTTCAATAAGTTAGAAAATTAAGGTGCAATCCAAAAAACTTAAATAAGCACACTTTATTTCAGCACAACTGAATTGCTTTGCAATAGCACTGTCTGGCAACATTGCTGGAAAGCAGCAATTTATATTGCTACAAGAACTGTAGCTGAATCCATTGTTATAAATTTTAAGGGTCCATTCTTTCAGCCTTTAAAACTTCTTTTGAAGAAACAAATGAATCTAAAATTCCAGATCATCCTTTGGGTTCACTTTATTTACTAGGATCAGTAGAATTGAAAAAAATCTTTTAAATGAGTAGATTTTTTTTAGCAAACATAGCTTATTCTAATAATATATATGCTTTTTCTCTTTCTTATGGGATTTAATTGCAATTCTCTCATACTTGAAATACAAAAGTCTTTCGTGCAAAACAGAGGCAATGGACATGTATTATTTCTGAAGCACGCAAAAGTCAATCTTTGTATGGCTTTTCCAGAGTCTACTGGTCATTGAAAACACACATTCCACCAGGTTTATTAAACAATTTATGTCAGTTTTCATTTCATTAATAAAAAAATTTATTCTGATTCAATTAAATTATATGCAATTTTCATCAAGGTAGACATGGAAAACATGTTTTAACTCAAAAATTTTATATTTAACTATTAATATTCAATGAATTTTTACACAATAAGGAAAACATCAGCAAATAGTAAAAGAATCAATTAAAATTGTCCATCTTAATTGCACAACATATTGAATTTGTTTAGCGTTTACTTTATTTCACACAATGCTTCACTTCACTTTACATAAATCTATATACTACTAAGCAATTATTGTAGCTGAACTAGATCTTGAAATCATTAATACAAATCAACTGTGAAAGATACAGAATTTTATTATCGATCATGTCGCCATCTAGTGACAATATTAAAAACTAATACAAAATTGAGTTTTTTGACAATTTTATTAAAAATTTTAAAATATTAAAACAAAACAAAAATTAAAAAAAATTATAGTATTTTCCAGGAAAAAAAAAAAAACTAATGCATCAAGGTAAGAAAAAATTCAAAGAGTAACTCCCGATTTTCAAGGAGTAAGTCAAAATTCCAGGAGTTTCCATGAGTTGTGTGAACTCTGAAAATGTGATGAATTTTTTTACTGTTTTCCACATTGTTAAATCAAGTTGTACTACAACTTCCTCAGAATGATCAAGAATATTAGGAACAGTCTACAATGTTTTATTTTTAAAAATGTAATGTTTTTACCATCATAAGATAATTTTGAATGTGATTTAACTCTCATATTAATTTAGTCTTGTGAAAATATTTCATTAGACTTTGGTGAGTTGTTGAACTCATCTTCTAAGTTGAATGTCAGAATGGATAAAATATTATCTTTATTTTAATTTCCTTTTATAATGATTACTGTACTAGTTTTTAATAACAATATTTGATGAATAATTGTTTTTTGTACATAAAACAGTTTCAGTTCACTTTATTTGGTGTTTATTTGCTTAACATATCAAATCCTTTTGAAGTTTTGGTGGAAATAATTCAGACTAATTTAAGAAAATTAAAAATGTTTGTTGACTAGACTTTTTTTATTGTGTAATTGCAAATGATTTTTCGACATACATTTTTTAAAATAAAACTGTTTTTATCATGATCAATTTCTGCTTCAGCAATTTAAAATAAATGAAAAACATTTTATCTAATTAATTATTTGTAGTTACAATAGACATTTCTAAAGAAATAATTTTCCCATTTATTTATTCAAACATACTAACATTTTATAGATTCCCTTTAATGTTTATTATTAATTGACATTAACTCATTTAGATTTACAGCTTCTTTTAAAAATTATATAAGATTATTAAATTTAGCTACATTTTATAAGATGTCACTGAAATTTTATAAAAAAATATTATGATAATTATTTCAGAGATTTTATTTTTGTTTAGTACAAATAACTGGATAAACCAATCAGGGTAATTTTGACATCTACTGAATACAAATAATATACAAATGTTGTAAAATATCAAATAAAAGCACTTAAAAATCAATATTAAAATATTTAAAATTCAAATGGTTGACATTTAAGAAATATAATCGAAAAAGGTATTTGATTATAATGCTTACAATTTCAGTACTGCCAAATTTGCTTCTAAGTCATAAGCATTGTCAAAAGCTTGAACTTCCACATATTTCTCTAAAGTAGTCAGATTTTCAGGATTATATCTATAAGAAAAGCATCAAAACTTAGTACCTATACACTTTAATTATAAGTGATAAAAATATAAGTTACATTTTTCATTATCATCATATATGTTTTATTTTTTATTTATGATAATTTAATTACCAAGCTTTTCATTTAGACACAGTAAATGCTTGACAACCTCTAATTTATGAACACTCTGATTTTATGAATGATTGGCAAATCCTTAATGTGGTCCCATAGAAGCAATGATAATTTTGATTCTCATTTACAAACTCAATTTTTGAAAAATCTCTTTTATAAACTTATTTTTATTCTTTTGCATGTATATTTTACCATTGGGATCTAGATTCCCATATTTTTCTTTTTTGATTTGATGGTTGAGAAATTTGAATTGAGATTATTTATAAGAATCGTAAATTTAATGATTTATGGACAACTACAAGATTAAGAATTAATCCTTGCAATAACTAAAAAGTAATTTTAATTCTGAAATCAAAATTAACCAAATATATTTTTTATAAATAAGATTTATAGAAGTAGATTTTGAGTTATTAATAGGTGACAAACTAACATATCATTTTTTAAGCAATTCTAATTATTAAGTGGAAATGCTTAATCTAACTTTTGACTTTGCTTACATTTGAATATTATCAATAGTTCCAAGTGAAAATTTTGTAAGATCCTTTAAGAATGTGACCATGTCTTTGAATCTTTATAAAATTGACATTCTAATAAATGTTCTTGAAAATATATGTTTGGAATAATGTTGCAAAAAAAAAAAAAAAAAAAAAAAAAAAAACAATATCTTAGTAAATTTGAGCAGTGACTTCATTCAATAAACCACTGTAAGTGTTAGAAGAAAATAAAATACATGGCAACCTGAGTGAAGATTAACTATTCAGTTATGAACTTTGACAATGAAATCTAATGGTACTCAAAATTTCCCTTTAGGACTTGTTAATTTTGGATTTAGATTAATTTGTTTATAAAAATTATTGGATAATTAAATGACAGTAAAATGCTTAGCTACATAAAAATATGGAAAGTGTTCTTAGAAAATGTGGTTTCTAAACAACAGGAAAAAAAAAAAAAACTTAAGACTGATTTTTTATCAATAAATGGAATTAAAAACTGTTTACATATGAACTTTCATTTTGCATATTTTTCACGACTGCTGTTGATTTCTTTCTAACAATATTTTATTTATAAAGGAGTTGTTATATAAAATGTTTTGACATCTGACACTTATTTTTTCTTGTTTGTAAGCTTTGGATTACACAAACCATTTCATAGGTCCCTATAATTTTGTTAAAATGCACATCAACTATACAATAAAGTCTGAAAATACTTTCAGTAAAATTAAGATTTTTGATAAAATACTTTTGACAAATGACTTGACAGACATTTAAGCTATATTCAACAAAACTAAAAAAATACTTAAAACTAAAAAACTTAATTTTCTATTTCACTTTTAAGTTGTTTTAAATATCTGACAAAAGCTATTCATAGTTCAAATTTATAAATATATTTTATTAAAATATTTTCATGGTCATTTTCTGCACACCAGGTCTGATTAGATCAAAACTATGGTTTTAAGTAGATTCTGAACCCACAGTTTTTATAACCAAAATAAAGAGAGCTAAACATTAAACTATCAGCTCGGCAAGACACAATCAAGACCTTGTTATGATCAATGAAGAAAAGAAATAATTGTTATAAAAGTAACTTCTTAAAAAATGGTTGCTTTAAAAATAATAGAACAATTATAATAATTGCTCATTGCTTCAAATCTTACAAAGATTACCATATAAATTAACCCAGGACAAATGTTTTCACAGAATTTCCAATTTAAACTATGAGAATAGAATATTATTAATGTTAGGAAAATGATCACATTCCTGGTAATTTTTGTAATTTTGCCACAGTCTGGCTAAAATTTCATATACAAATTAACCTTTCCCTTTATATTATTGAATTAATACGATATTAATGAATTTTACAAAAATCAAAATATAGTTTTTAAACATACCTATCAATCCCTTTTAACATCGAAGCTACGGTGGCTCTCATTGCTTCTGCCATCTTTATTATTTAATATTTTATAGATAACCAGATTTTATTTTTATGCCCAGCAGTGTTACCGCTTTTTGCTCAGTATGGTTCAATTGTGCAACAGAGAATAACAGTGAAGAATAGAGAGAGATTCTCTTCTTAATTTCAATAATTCAAAAAAAAATTTTTATATTATACAGAATTTACAATTTACATAAAAAGCATAAAGACAATATAAACAAATGATACAAATGCAAAATGCACGTACTTCATGAGATGGATGGTAAATAGTTACAGTTATGACTATCTAATAGAACCCCTTGTTTTCAGGCAAGAGAATTTTATATTTTCAATTTACCAGTTTTTATATTTTATCTGATTATTTATACACCTCAAAATTTTATTATTTGAGATCCTTTAATATTATTAAAAATCTATGTTTGAGAAATATCAGAATCTTGTTTTATTGTAGTTTCAGTTACAGTATTTAAAGAACACTAATGGCAATAGTTTTATTTGTTACTTTAGTTGTGAACACAGACCAATATTGGTATATTGGTCGTTGGTTGTGAAAAAGGAAAAAATTTCAAACCGTTGGTTAACCGCGTCATGTGTTTGGAGGATTTCTTTTTAATAAAAAAAAATTAAAATGAGTGACAAGCAGTCAAAATTGGTTGTTCTACCTCTTTCTAGAGTAAGAACTATTATGAGAAGTTCTCCTGATGTTGGAAGCATTACTCCAGATTCTTGTTTTCTGATTACTAAAGCTGCTGAAGGGTTCGTTGCTTTCTTGGTTCGACAAGCTCTGATGGCAAGTAACAATAAGACACTGATTGATTATAAAGATTTGTCTAAAGTTGTCAACGATCAGGAAGTTTTTGGATTTTTGAGAGACATCCTACCCCCCAGAATCAAAGCCAGCAAATATTTAGAAATTTTGAAGCAAGTGGAAGCAAATGATCGCAGAATAGCTGCCGAACTAAATGAGCTTTGATTTACTGGTGCAGTTTATTTGATTACTTTTCTATTTCATTTTGACATTTGTAATGATATTTTGTTATTGTTAAAATTGTATGCAAATATTGCATTTCATATTGTTTCTAAAATGTATTAAACGTTTAAAACCAATCTTTTAAATATTCCTTACTTTATTCTTATAATTTGAATTAGTCCTACGCCACCTATTCTAATGTTTATTCAATCTTTGTCATTAAATTTGTAAATATTCTTTCAATAATAAAATTTTTTTGTAAACACCAATAAAGTTAACATATTATTTGTATTCTGTGTGTCAAATAAGTTACTATCATTATTTGGCCATTAAATAAAGTAATGAAAATATACATTTAAAATCTTTTCTTGTAATTTTTCTACTTGTCATTTGAATAATATGGGGATATTGGCAAAATTAGTTCAATTGAATAATATGTGGGTATTTGAAAAATTGATTAAAATATTCTGGCTCCTGAAACTCTATTCTTTATTTGTTAAATTTAATCATTCCTAATTTAGTCAAATAAAAGTAATATTTATTCCTTAGTCAATATTACACATTAACTAAAGATGAAAGCAGTCCCACCCGAAGGTATTCGGCAGTTTATTACACATTAAAGAGGAAAACAATAAGATTTTAAGTTGAATATAGTTTGTTTTTTGTGGTGTGACTTTTAAAATTTTTTAATGCATATTTAGTTTGGTATAAAACTTATTGCAAAACATTTCCTGTTTTTATCTTTGTGTAGAAAAAGCAATACTTTCCACTTATGTTAAAATTTATATTTGCGGACAATAAATATTGTTTTACATCTATGAATTCTCATTTTCTTGTTTGGCAATATTTATAGAATGTGATATAATTTCAGAAGAAATAAAGAACATGAATAATTTAAAATTTATCATTCAAATAACTTTGTAAGTATACTTTTGAAAAATTAAGGAATCGTTTTAATTATTAAACATTTTTTATATATTTTCCAGATTTTTTTATTTTATATATAGATATAATTCAAATTGAAATATATATATTCAAATAAAAAAAACATTCAAAATAGACCAACAATATGGAAAGTAGATAATAGTTAAATCTATAATTTTAAAAATATATTTTTTTCTTTTTAATAACAGCAGTTGGCTGACTAACCCTTCACACCACAACAAGCCCGAAAACTGCTTATCATTTGTCGTTACTCAGCACCTGTGAACCAAGTCACGGAGGCAAATATCATTGCCCGTGCTATACCCCCACAAATCCGTTTATAGGGTGGGCCAAATTCATACATCTTCATAAAAGAAAAGATAGAAAGTAACATCCAGGTCACAGCTCAGGAGTCTGGAATGCTTACCACTCAGCCATCAGTCAGTATTTTAAAAGTATTGTTATGTATAAGCTATACAGATTTAAAATTAACCATTTCTGTGAAATTAATAGATTCAGTGAAAAAAAAATTATTTCAAAATGATATTCAGGACTAGTAATACTTAAATTATTTTCAGGCTTATCCAGTAGTATAATTTTTTAAATAATTAAAATACAATTAATGATTTCTGATTTAATATGTAGCTTGTATTCTTTTCAAATTATATATCTTATGAATTTTTATTCTAAATAAGTAATATTCTCTGTGATCTACACACAAAATTCTATATATTGTTTAACTTTATACAGGTTTATTTGTATTAAAAAAATTTTTTAAACATCTATATTTATGTATAAGCCATTCTAAAAAGTGTTTTCAAAGACAACTAGTTTTGATTTAGTTAAAATTGATGTTCAAAGATTGTTTTTATTCATATTGGTATCTGGGTCATAAATACTGTTTTATATTTACCTCTTTTTTTAGATAATATATCCTTTAAAACTAACATCACAAAAAATCAAAGTTCTAGTTTAGTGAAATTTTTTTTTTCTTGTAATACTGAAATCTCATAAACATTTTCTATAAAACATACTGAAATTTCTTGCAAATCTGGTATTAAAATTGTGTACAAATCTATAATATTCATATACTTATTACAATGAAAACTTTATATTTAAAGAATATAAAGGGCACTATCGTCAGATTATGTTATAATTTCTATTTGTAAATTTCTAATAGCGTATTTTGCTTAAAATCATAATAAATACATATATAGAGTAAAAATGGTCTTTTTATAATGTAGGCAAACACATTTGCTTCTGGATTTTATATCATGATTAAAAATAATTTAGTGATAATGTTAAATTAAAATCTATATCTTAGCTATAAAACTCTAAATTTTCTCTCTCTCTGGGTGCTGCTGATGAAAATGATCTGTATATTCAAAGTGTTGATTTATTTTATTTGAAAATATGTAATTTATTTATAATGCAAAATAGATTATAGAATTTTTTATCTTTATTAAATAATAATTTAAGTGTTATAGAATTAAAACTGATAACTACAAAACTTTAAATTTCATATTCTAAATATGTCTAAAATCATTTACATGTTTGTCTGTCACTCTGTGGTCATTTTTTGAACGCAAGGGATAATTAAGGTTATGCATTTTAAAATAGACTCCTAACCACTACAAACATTCATACTGAAAGTGAGATTCAAATCAAAAAATTATTGAAAAAGGCCACAGAGATAGCTAACAGTTAACTCCCTGCTTGGCTATACATACTCATCATATTACATACTCATTTGGCAGTTTATAAGCAAAATAGTGTTTAAAAACAAATTTTTTAAAATTTTAATTAATCTTAAATTTTGTCATCTCTAAAAATAAATATAAATGTTTTCCTTATGATGCAGGTAATAAACCAAAATTAGGTGTAGAATCTAATTTAAAAATGTCTTTTAAACTGACATGTTAAAGTCAACAATTTTGACATCTTTAAAAATAGTCATTGAATTGTTTTTGAAATTTAAGCACTAAAAATTAAATATTTTAAAAAATACTCAAGAAAACTAAAAGATAATTAAAATTTTTGATTTGACTCTATTCAGTGCCTTCATGTTTTTCGAGAATTTTATCAAAGAACATTTTAGAAACTGGATATTCAAAACCCAACAATCCAGCCAAACCTCTTTACATAAATATAATAAAATATCCAAAATAAGTAATAAATGAGAAGATGAAATTGAAGTTTAGCAGATAAAAAAAATATAAACCATTAAAAGTCCAATCTAATGAAAATAAATTTTATTTTAATTTACCCAAAAATAGACAAACTTTGCATTTAAAAATGTTCAAGAACTACAGTGTTAAAATGATATCTGAAGACCAAATCTAACCTTAAATGTAATTCTAAAATTTAATTGAACTTTGATATAGTAATTTTATTGTAGGAACTATTTGTAAACTTAAAATTTTGATAAATCTATTTACAAGAGACTAGTGCATCCAATAGTCACATTCAAACAAGTGTCTAGATATATTATTTAACACTTACATAAAACAATATTTAGTCATTTAAGAAATTAGTAACATCTGTGAAGGCAATTATCTAAATGTTGGTTTTGTAAATGCATATGTATATAAATAGAAATGTAATTCATTTTAGGTAGTTTTTAAAATCTCAAAATAAAACGTATAAGCCATTCTTTGTATACATACCTGCATCATAAGATTGGAGTCATCATTTCCTCACAATTTTGATTAGGATTCTGATTAATGCATCTATATCTGTGTTTGCTGATAGCATTTTTTTTTTTTTTTTGATGGCTAATAAAGGTTATTAAAATATTTCAAATAATATAATATTTTTTTACTTTAATTATGAATCCGTAATATAATACACTGCTGGACAATTCCTCAGGAAGGATCACAAATTGCAATGTAGCATAACATTAAGCGAGACATGAAGTCTAGTAGGATAAAATATAGTTAGTGTTCTGTTCATGTTGTTCAGACATTACAATAAAGAATATTAATTGTTCTGGAAAGTACAAAAGCTGTGAAACATCTGAAAGAAAAAAAAAATTGCTCATATGATGCTGCATACGGAAAAATAGAACAATGCATCTAAAAGTCAGCAGTCACCTTAAAGAAAGGTATCAGTACAGGATACGTCAACCGTGGAGTGTGATGTAATATTCCACGCATCGTATCATACTTTGCACAACATTATCTAGCAGCTGTTGAAGCAATTTATCTCGTTCTTTTGTGAGTGCACGGATGAGGGTGTTCTTGTTTGCTGGAGGATAGTTTTGATCAGCAACTTGTTTTTCCCCAAAGCATCCCACACATTTTCAATGGGGTTTAGATCTGGAGAACGTGATGGCCATACGAGACGTTGAATACTCTCGCTGTCTAGACAATCCTGAACAGCAAGTGTTCGATGACATGTTGCGTTGTCTTCCATAAAAACAAATTTATCACTGACAGCACCACGGAAAAGACGATCATGAGGAAGTAAAACTTTATTAATGTATCGTTGGCCCGTCATAGTCCCATTCGCAACCACATGTAGGGGCCTGCATCCATCTATCATGATTCCTGCCCACACCATGACACTGCATATCTGATATCAGTCCCTTTTCTGTAAGATAAGCAGTAACACTCTCGCGCCAGATCAGTTGGAGTCTACAATCCAATGACAGACTGAACCTACTCTCATCTGAGAATAGTACACATGCCTAGTCCTGTTCAGTCCAATTGCGATGCTCACGACACCATTGTAAACGGGCAGTACGGTGCTGTCTGGTCAATGGAACACAGATATCAGGTCTGCGGGCGTATAGTCATAATCCCCTCAAATGTCTGGCGACAGTTTTTCGGGAGATCTGCTTTCCAGAGGCAGCAAGAAACTGATTTGCTACCTGCTGAGCTGTGGTGCGCCTGATCCTTTTTGCTTATAGGACGATATATCTGTCTTCTACAGGTGTCATACTTCTAACATGACCTACCCAATACACATTCCAGTACACATTTCATTTTTAAATGACTTCCACAGCCGTGAAACAACCTTATGAGCGATGTCGAACTCCCTAGCAACATCTGTTATTTTTCGCCCTTCTTCAATCTTTCCAATAATTTGGCCATGCATAAAATCATCTTAGTGATATCAGGAAAACATCCAAAAATTTCAAGTTTGTCTATTAAATCTTTCCTGTAAAACTTTGACTTGGAACAAAAACTGTCCACACGCGTCAAAACCTTTATAGCTCTTATAAATGCTATTACATGATGGACAGACATGGGAAAAAAAAATTTTGCATATGCATACTTCTATATCTCATACTTATTCTAATTTTCCACATTTTGTGGTTGCAATGGAGGACAGTGTTATCCGCCCTTAGCAATTGTCCAGCAGTATATAAAACAGGCATGTCAAGTTGAAAATTTTGTCTGGAGATGGATGTATTTTTTCTGCATGCAAATCTGTTGATGTGGGTATTTGAGAATTTTAGCTGTCTCCCTTCTAAACTATGATTATAGCCTGTTTTAACAATGTGTATTTTGAAAAATATTCATGATTTACAGAATCTTCACCTATTGAATTATCTTATTTTGTGGATTCAAAATCTATTGATACATTATTTCAAATAATTATTCAATATTTTTAAATTTTATTACAATAAAAATACCTGCTTTCTCATATGACAAGTTCATTATAAATAAGGGCAATAGAGGGTAAAATTCAATATTTATTTTAAGTAGCATTAAATTGTGTAACCTTTTCTTTTCCAATCAGAATAGTCTTGAAAATATAACTACTTGTTAGTTTCAAAGATTTAAAATTGTAATTAATTTCATGCTGAATGTAATGTTCTGTCTGAAAAAATATAAAATTATTATTAAAAAATCTTCTACACTTAACAAAATAAAATGCTTGTACAGTGTAAATCCGATAAGTTGCTACTCAAAAAATGTCGAAATTTTAATAGCTTAGTAAAAGCTACGATAAAATCTCTTGTATATCTTAATTAATCAAAATTTTAAATTTATGATTATATATTTTTTATTAATAAAAATTATTCACTTAAAAAATTATTTTAGCATCTGACTAATTTAAAACTCTAGTTTTCTTCATGTCATTTTATTGCTTAAAATAATAATTTTTAAAATTTTGGTACAAATATAAATTAATAATTATTATTATCATATTTTGTAAACTATTTATAAAGTTAATTGTATATCTAATGAAAATTTTATTTGAATTTTCTTTGAGCTACATACATACTTTCATTATATAAAATATTTACTGAATTTTGTCTGATATTGGAGTTTTTGATTAATTATTGTTCCAAAATTTAATATATTTTGAATATTCTGGAACTCTATTTTACTAGTAGTCACTCGTTATATTTCCTTTTAGAATTTTAAAAATATCAAGTGATAACTACCTCCTGTCTATCCTATTTTCTTTTTCTTTTGGTGATGACTTATTTTATTTTAATAAAAGGGAATGAAATTACATTATCATTTATTACAAAATAAGATTAATAAAAAAATGACTAGTTATTAGGAATAATAAATTATCTATTTATCAACTTACTTAGATTCTCTATTGTGTGTATTTTGACTTTATTCTTATTTCTTGTTGCCATCAACTTCAAAATTATAAACTTAACATTCACAAATTCAGCTTGAAATATAAATACAAATAATTTTCCTTAATTGAAATCAGCATAAAATAGAAACTATTTATAAATTAAAATGATAACAATTTGGAATTTAATTGTTTTCATTTTTTTTTTAATTTTTTAAATTCCATAGTATTATGGTTAAAAATATAAAATACTGTAAAGCAAACCATTGTGTAATAGCATATTAAATCATCTCACTTAACAAGTTAAGTTTGCATATGAATTGTTATGATTATAACTTGCAGTTTGTGATTTCATTTCCCATCATAACCTTGGCTGTAATAGCTCAGAATAGGTTTTAAAATATTAATCCTGACTCTTGTTTTTAAAAAGTAACTGTTGAATGACAAAAAAAAAATAAATAAATGTAAAACCTTCAAGATGTTTTTAATGCACCAGATTCCAGCATTACCTCATAGATTTTTGTTTATAGCGTTATATTTAAATTTTTCTTAAATATATACTACTCTACTGATTAATTAAAATTCTAATATCTAAATTAGCAATATTAGTATTTTCTGCTTTTTGTGCATCATCTAGTTTTAAATGAATTTATACTTGTTGTAATTTAAGATATGCATTTCATGTACTTGTATATTTCTATTTAAAAAATTTTAATTTTAATGTTTTTATTATTTTTAAAGTTTATAGTTTTAAGTAAAATACTGAACAGTTTTAAACACAGCCACATAATAAATGCATGAAAATTTATCATCAAATATTCTAAATATATTGGTTTGTAATGTAATTCAAATTAAATTTCAAATGAGATTGCTCACATCTGAAATTTTGACAATCTTGCTTCGTATCAATGGTAAGAAACTTAAAGCTTTTTAATTAAAAAAGGGGATTTTTATCTAGTTTTTTTTTTTCTAAATACTTTTAGGTTTAAAAGCTAGTTACTAATATTTAGTGTCTAAGGAAATTTTATTGGTATATTTTGATGTTTTTAGTGTATTTGATTGGTATATTTATTAATTTATTGGTACATTTATCAATTTACCAGAATGCTTATCTGTGGTTAACACAACATATGTAAAATAATTAATGCATAAATACATATATCTAAAAAATTTTAATTTTAATGTTTTTATTATTAAAATTAAAATTTTTTAGAAATAATTAAATTATTTCATAAATAATAATTATATGAAATAATTTAATTTTTTAAATAAAGTTAATTATTAGCTCTTTAAAATGGATTTAACTGTTAATTTTTTTATCTTCAATGCTAAAATATTTTGGATTTTTAAATTTTTTTTCAAAGGAAAAGCAGAATTTTTTTTAATGTAGTAAATTATTTTATTAGCTTATATAAATTTATTAAATTGTCATTATGTTTTATTAAACTAAAAACATTTCAATTACAGGTATGGCCGAAGGTAAGCACTTGCGGGTTTATTCATGTAATCTTTGTTTCAATCCTCTCTCCGAGAAGGATACTGATAATGCATTAAGAACTCTATTTACTGTAGTAAAAACATGTATTGGTCCTAGAGGCAAGTTGAAGGTTATTCGAAATTCTTCTCAAGGGCATACTACCATAACCTCCAATTCACAACGACTCTTTGAGTGTATTTCTGTTAAAAATTTCATTTCAAGAGTTATTATTTCTTCTGCTAAATCTCAAGTAAAAAATTATTGTGATGGAGGCTTACGATGTGCATTTCTAACATTATCATTGATACAAAATGCTTGTAGTTGTGATATTTCTCTACCTTTGACAGCAACACTATATGATCACTTCTCTCAAGGGTATTTGCTGGCATTAAAATCAGAAAGCAATCATTGCATATTAAACCTTGATTTCTCCAATCTCCATTACTTGCAATCAGTTGTCAAAAGTCTCCTTTCTTCCAAACCAGGCTGCCTATTATCAGAAGATCACAAAGATTACCTCTGCTGCTTGCTATTGAAAACGTTTTTGGAAGTTTTCCCTGGTGCATCTAAAGTATTGGATAATTTTAACATCAGATTTCTGACACAAGAAGGCTCTGATGTTAAACAGTCTAAATTGTTTGATGGAGTACTTATCCAAGTACCTCAAATAGACTGGATGCTGATATCCAATGTTAAAAGTGAATCTGTGAAAGTGGCTTTGTTCACAACATCACTGTCTGGAGATGTTGATATTCCTGTACAAAACATTGAAGCTGGTGCTGATGTTTCTGTATCTCATTTATTAACACAATATGTAAGACAAATTATTTTGGAACTTATTGAAGAAAAAGTTGATTTGATTATCTGTCAAAAAGTTGTGCATCCAACCCTGAAGAAACAATTAAATGAAGCTAATATTGTTGTCTTTGATCAAATTGGTTGTGAATCTGCTGGATATTTGCAGTATATTTTTGGTAATTTATAGAGCTTAAATATTCTAAATTAATAATGTATTCAAAATCTTAACTATTCTTTATAAGTAATTTTGTATATTGATTGTAAGTATTCTTATTAAATGATTTTATTAAAGGAAATTATATATATTATATATAATTTTATTTGTTCATTTTAATTACTCTTATCTAATATTGATCTTGTGAATTATTCACAACTTAAAGAAAATAGTTTTCTTTATAGAACTGAAATAAAATTATATTTTTATTCATTATAATTTTTAATTTACTTTTAATTATAAAGTCCAAAAGTAGATTTATTTTGATACTCAGTAATTTTATCATCAAATATATATATAGATTTTGTTGTAAAGAAAAATCATAATTCTCTTAAAAATGTTAATTAATCCATTTTGAAATATACAACTAATTATGTACATTAAAACCATTAATAAATAACTTAAATCATTTTCAAAAGTATACATAAAGAAGGAACATAAACTCACTTAAAAGTTGTTCCATAAATAATAAAACAGTATTAGCAAACATTATTATAAATATAAAAATCAAATATTGACATAATTGAATAATAAGCAGTAAAAAATTAAAGTTGTAATAATGTTGGATTTATTTAAATTATTTTAGAGATATTATTTTTGTTGATTTAGTGCTATTAACCAATAAATGAATAATATCTGGAAGTAATACTGAGAATATTTTTTCTTTTTTATCTTGCCAGATTTATTGTTCAACATAAATAAACTAAAAAATGAATTTTTTATTTCACTTTTATGATGAAATCTGCTTAAATCAAAAATTTCTACATAGCAAAGTTGCATTAATTCTTTATTATCACATCACTTTATACTTAAAACTAATTTTCAGTCAAAATTTGTACATCAAATGCAGTTTTTTCTATTTAAAATTTTCTTCTGAATATGTATATCTTTTAATTTTTTTTATTCAAAACATGTATAAAATTAATATTTATTAGTTAAGTTTTTTTAATAGAATTCTTGACTTCACTTGTAAAATAATAAATAGAATTCAATACATTTTCAAAATTATGAAAATCACTTTTGTTATATTTCAGGTGATTGTGCAAATTCTTCATTATTTACAAAGTTATCTTATGCTAGAGTTTCCTGCACTAAAGAAAAAATTTCCAAGAATCATTATATTCTGTTTCAAAATAATCAGTTTCCTTTCAATACTTTTCTGATTTGTAATTGTAATGAGGAAACTCTATCTGAATTAAAGGTAATTATGATGTATTTACAATTTCAATTATTTATTATACAGCAAGAAAATAAACAATGTATTATATATCAATTATATATTTTACTTTCACACCTCAATATTTTGTTAATGATGTAACATTTTTAAAGTTATGTTAATGTATTTGTATCAGTTTATAATATAATTACATATAAAAATGCTTTTCTTTCCATAGCATAGATTTCTTAAAGATAAGAAATCTTTAAGAAATATTAACACTAAAAAAATGTAAATTTAAATTTATGTTTCTTTTTTAATTAAATATCCCTGTATAATAATTAGATGATAAATAAGATTTGGGAAAGGTTACACATTGCTCATTAACTGTTTCTGGTAGTTTGTTCATACATTTTAATTTTTATTATTAATTATACATAGACTTTGCATTAATTGTTAATAAAATATAGCAAAATGTATAATCTACCTAATTATTGAATTGCTGTTCCTACTGTATTTTAATAAAGCTTCTGTAACTTGTTCACACATCATAATTAAATTTTTCATTACATGTATTGATTTTAATTATGGTAAGATGCTGTAAAATCTATATTATTTATGTTAATAAAATGTAATGATGATAATAAAATATCTGCTATTTTTATTTATTTATTTTTGCAAAAAACATTAATAAATACCACA
The DNA here is from genome assembly GCA_030067965.1 of Latrodectus elegans. Classification (NCBI taxonomy): domain Eukaryota; kingdom Metazoa; phylum Arthropoda; class Arachnida; order Araneae; family Theridiidae; genus Latrodectus; species Latrodectus elegans. The sequence goes on along the minus strand of CM057819.1, from coordinate 6,758,676 downwards.
AACCCCCTGCAAGTTATAATTCTTTACTAAAGAAAAATGTTTGCAAAAGAGAAAAAAAAAAAAAAAGGTTTGTGATGTTTTAAAAAATACTGTATAATTTCTTTATTTTTGATGTTGTTCTCGTGTGCCAGCTACTGTCAAATTGTGATGCACTGCTCCACTTTTCCAACTGTACAATACTTGGTGTGGAGTCTGACTTCTTCAGTACACACGCATGCCATAGGAACCCATTTATAGGGTAAGCAACCATTTATACTTCATTCACACACAAGGAAAGAACAAAAACATGATAGAGAGAGAGAAAGTACATCCATGCCTGAACTGGGATTCGAACCCAGGACCACCATTATCCGTAGACAGGCACGCTGACCTCTATACAAGTTAGCCAGCTCTTTATATTTTGATAATTAAAAAATACCTACAAAAAGATTTTGAAAATTATAAGAATACAAGTTATAGATTAAAACATGAAAGAAATATATTATTTTGATTTGCATGAACATGATTCAAGAGAACATTACTGTTTAATTACAATCACTTGTATTTTTAATGATGATATTTTATATATTGTTTATTTTCTAGTTTCTTATATTTATATATATATATTGTGGATTATTAAAAATTGCATGTTAAGAAATTATAGCATACTTTTTAATTCATTGATTTAGTATGTACATAATTAATGCTTGAAAATTCAACCAAATGCTAAGTGAAAATCTATCTAATAATTCCAATGTGAAAAATTTTAAAAATTCTAAAAAGTTAGTTTAATTTCCATTGGTTAACATTTAACATTGATAGTCTTTTCTCTTTTAATGTGCTAATAAATTAGTTATTTTCTTTGAAAGTTCTTCAATATATTAATATTTTGAAATAACTTACCTAGTTTCTTTTTAACACAAATTTTTTTTTCATGTGTGCTCTTTTATATTCAAATTGTAATTTTATTAAGTACAAAAAAAAATTGCATTGGTATATATTCATCTTTATTTGGGTAGTTTTTTAAGCATTTTTGCACAACTTAAATTCCAAGCTAATTATGAATACTTTGTGAATACTCTGAAATTATATTTTTTTCAATTAAAGTTTTAATCTGATGTTGTGAGGTGAAATAAAACTGCTTTCATTTATTTATTTTACTGTTGCCAATAATTTTTTATTTATTTTATCATAAATAATAAAATAAAAACTTGAAAAATGAAAAATTATATGTACAAAAAATAAATAAAAAAAATTAAAGACAATATGTTTCTATGAAATAAATTTCATGCTTTTATAGAGTTTTTAAAGCTCTTATATTATTTGATTATATATAGAAAGATATTTTATTGTTTATCTTTTTGTCTGCTTCATAATTAAAAGAAAATACAAATTTTGTTTTGTAGGGATTTTTTTTCTAACGTATAAATTGTAATAGATATGGGAAAATATTTAAAAAAATTTTTGGAAAATATAAATTTAAAAATTTCTAAAAAGTTTGTTAAAAAAGTCCATGTATAAAAAAAAATTTAAAATTCAGAATTTCCATATTTGTTGCATATTTTTTTTATTAATTATTATCATATTTTTAATGTGACCCTAATTTACACGTGTAAAAATTCAAAAGAACCACAGATATTATTAAGTGATTAAGCAAGTAAATATGATAATCATTAAGTATCTAAATTTATAAACACATTCAACAAGAATGACAACCAAAATCATCTCACATCACATTATACCAGCAGGGGCAATTAAATACGACTAATCTGAATAAAGATTAAAGGAGATTAATTTTTCTACCTGTAAGTTTTTCATTATAACCAAACTTCATATCGCAGTCAAAGAGTATGTTATTTCCCTCTGAAATATTGCCTAATTAAACTGACCTTCTGTCCTACATTTTGAGGGCATGAATCCTATCAAAGCATGATTTTTATCATAGTTTAGAGTTCTATTCAAACTATTGGTCTTGATAAAAGTATCCCGTTTATGAAATAAAATAAAAATAAGTAAAGAGAAATGAAAGCAATACATTAATCAAATATTGGTCACAGGCAGTAAAAGTCATTATGTTTAACAGTCTAAAATTTCTTAATAAATGATTTATGAATTAAAATGTACTTCCTGAAATAGAAAATCACATATTTTTCAAATTTTAGTTGTTAATAATAATTATCTAAAATCAAAAAAATTCGCTTTCGCTCAAATTTTTTATTTAACAATTTTACATTTCTAATGTATTTTTTATGAAAATTGTGTACTATTGGTTTAAAATTAATAAGCATAAACATCATGAATTAAATATAATTAGCTGTTTTAAATGCAATTATACTTTCATAAATGTCATATTATTACATTTAACAAATAAAATGCTAAGTGAAAAATTATTTATTTATTAAATTATTATTTTTATTTTGACAAAATATATAAAGTTATGAATGTTTAATGAATTCAATTATAATTTTTTTTTATTTTGTTTAAAATTGTATGAATTTATATATTACTCTTTTAATTAAGATACTGCTAACTTACAAATTATTAATTAAATTTTCATCATTCTCATTTCAATATAGTCATACTAATTCAATATTTATTTTAAAAAATGTTAAGATAAATTTTATACTTTAAATGAAAGCAAATTTGATAAACTAGTTTTATTAAATGATGAATATTTTAAATGAAATATTAATTGTATATAAATGTAATTCTTTATGTAAATTAAAAGATCTTAAATAATTTTTGATATACATGTCTTAAATTACAATAAAATTTAAAAAGAATATATATATATATATATATTATATATATATATATTAAATTGCATAAATGTGTTAGTTTTGTTATAAGATTTCATTTTTGTATATATAAGTTTTTTCTTGGAAGCATAATGTAGTTTTTTTTATTTATAGGTTGTATGTCAACAGGTTTTAAGCACTTTATTTCAACTGATGAGAAGTCCAAGAATTTGTTTTGGAGGTGGCTGCACAGAAATATTTACTGCTCTTGTAACAGCAAAACATGTAAGCAAGGTTGAAGACGAATTTGCAATTGATACCAGGAATCAATTTATTTAAAATAATAATGTTATTTCATAATTCAGTTGAATTTTTTTAAAAAATTCAGTCATGAAGCTCTTATTTATTACTACCCCACAAAAAACTCCAAAGTTGTGCAACTAATGTCTTCATTAATTTTTGAGGCAGCTGTACAAAATATTTAATATATTTTGAGCTCAATTTCAATTTAATAACTGAGCAATATAGTTTGAATAAGAAATATAAAAAATAAATTACGTGGTGACTGTACTGAAAAACTTACTTTAAGCAAGAAAATAAAAGATTTTTAATCAAATTTGATCTTTTCTCGAATATTTTAAAGATTATAGGATACATAATGATTATTTTCATGGCAAATAATTAAAGCACTAATTTATATTGAGTTATCTATTTGTTTATACATTAGACATCTTTGAAAGGGATCTTATTTCTTTTATTTTGCCTTACTCTACATAATTTTTATATTTCTTATATACTAATATCAATTAGACATTTGTAATAAATATAACAATTTTTATCCACTATATTTTGAAATGTTTTGATATTGTAAAGAAATTTGATAATGTTTAATTTATTTAAATGATTTACAATAAGTGTTAAAAATTAAAATTTTGCAATGATCTATGTTATTTCTATCTGATACCTTACATACCTATTATTTGTATATTTTTGTCTTTATCATGCAAAATTTATTTTCACTTTGCTTAATATACTGTGAATGATTTTAATATGTATGCAAATTCTTTTCCACATTAATTTAAAGTTGCTAAACTAAACGTGTGCTTTTAAATATTTCTCAGTTACGTTTAAAAGAATTTTAACAAACTTTTAATCAATATATATATATATATATATATATATATCAGAATATAAATTTGCTATTGGATAATATTTTAGATTATAAATAACATGAAACCAACAAAAATGATACCTCAAGAATAATGAGATAGTTCTCAGATAACTTGAATAGAATATTTCATTAAAAATATCATAAATTAGTTACTGATCATTTATGTCTGCTAGATTTTTTTTGCATCAAACTTAATTTTATTTTAAGTTTTGAAAGAGATATATTTCAAATAAACAATAAATCTATTATTTAATCATAAGAAAACTGATTTATATCAGTAATAGTATCTTAGTATTAAATATTTTTATAATACAATGATTCAATTTTTAGAAATTGAATATGTTAATGGTAAGAAAATTGGATATTTATATGTCTTATAAAGTCTGATTTTAAACTAAATTTTAACGTGAAATAGTAATTAGATTTTGCCTATAATTTTCTGATTTATCATTTCTTGGGTACACAAAATTACCTAATTATTAATACTAAATTATTTATATTTGTGAGCATTTGTAACATTAAGGTTAATAGTATTATAATGCATTAGAATTTTAAAAACAATTGAATTTAATGTTTTATACTGAAATTACAAATTTATTGAAAAATATCCATTCATTCAAAGCATTCATCTGTTTGTTTCCACATTTTAATTGTGTGTATCATTTTTTGATTATTAATCTTTTTAGTACACAACAATTAGTTTATGGTTCAATTACTTGCAGAAAACCATATTTGCAATGAGAAATTTTTAAGATTAAGAGTGTTAGAAACTTATTGAAATTTATATTAAATTTTAGGTCTCTAATGAATTGCCAAAAATTTCAACTAAATATGGGTGTAGTGATGGTCAAGTGTTGTCAGTTTTACATTCTTATCTTCGAAGCATTATGAACACAGCTCTGGCAATACATCAAGGTTCTCTATTGGATTTTGTAACTGAAACAGAGCATGGACACCTCTGGAATGTACAAGAAGGAAATAAACCTAATGATGATGAAATGTGCATGTGTGGTCGATACTCAGCATTTAGTGTACCATCATCAGCCTGGAATTTTCTCTCAAATATTATAGATATTTCACAAAATTTTGATAGTAATCTTCCAAAAGGAAACTGTGCAAGTACCAGTAAAGTTATATTGGACGAATTGGAGGGTAAAGTAAACAGTTTCTCTTTGGCTACTGAAACTGCAGCAATGCTTCTAAAAACTACTTTATGTATTGCAAGTGACTCTTTCAATGATGATGATGTATGAGAAATTGAAACAAAGGTTACTCAGGAATAAAATGTTATGTAAAATATAAATATTTTCTATTTTAAAGAATACTATATAATGTTAAAAGAATGATGTAATAGTCAAATGTATTTGTAACTCTTAACAATTTTAATCTACCCTAAATTTGTTTATTTCCCTCTTTTAAATAATTTTTTTAAATGGAAGTTATAATTCTTGCATCAAATAACAAGTTATAGTTCATCTTGACATCCATGTTGTCAGGATATGAAAAAGACACCATAAAGACATGGAAAAAAATTAGTAGGAATGGATTTAACTACCTCCAAATCATAAGCATTTCATAAAAAATTCAAGAGTTTAAAATTATTGGCTAAAATATGAGGTAATTAGGACATGAAATTATTAATGCAAAATTTGAAAAATGAAAAGGACTTTTCTAATCAAAATTAATACCATCATATAAGACTACTTTCTTCTAACATGATACAACTCCTGTGTGCTGTTGCAATAAAATTTCTGCTGTTTAGAAGTAAAAAACGGGAGGGGGTAACATTGGTTTTGATTCTTTCTGCATCAAGAACTGTCATGCTAACATGTGATTGTCCAGCATATGAAACAAGTTATATCACTTGGGGAATACGAAGAATGTTCCCATTCTAGTGCAGTAATCACATTCAAAGTCACATTTCCACTGTGCGGCCTTGCTTTGTCCGGCAAAAACAGAATCTTTTTCCTATCCGCTGATGCCAGTTGCTTCTAATGCAAGGACTTACAGATTCCAGTTGTTGAAGACAGAATCCTAAATGGTCTGGCCACATGGTGGAAATTCCAGCCAATGTTCATATAAACAGCAGCGATTTCTGGGATGAGAGTGGAGCCTTTTGCAGTCTCGGGAATCAGATCTATTCAAGACAACCAATAATATAACATTAGTAACTGTTTACTAGACCCATTTTTCATAACACCTCAGCAGATAATCCAGAATTGTTAATTTTTCTGGCAACAAAGAAGTGATGAACAGATGGCTAACCTTTGAAGTTTATTGCATTTAGTAAGATTGTGAGGAAACCAGTTACTTAGTTTTTACATCTTTCCAAGTTTGCATAAGTCAGGATGAATAGTTTAATCATATACAAAAACAATTACTGACAGGTTTAAAAAGTATTCTCTTTATAGTACTTTTCAAATCATCATTTAAAACCGTTATTGCTCTCAATTATAATGTATTAAGTGATTCATCACTGGAGTGGATTTTGCAATACCAACTTTGTGTGATGTTTAGTTATTGCATCGTCACCATGTAAATTTCTCAACAGAGTTTGTAGTCATTTAGCAAACATGCTCTAAATATGTCCATGTTTATGGCCATTACTAAACCTCTTTTCAAATTCACAAACTGAGCCTAAACCTATTAAACTTCCATGTGAGATAGTCTAATATATCATCAGTCTATTTTATGCTAATTAATGCCTCAGCAAAATGGCATTTGCTATTTGCCTTATCTAAAACTGTTAAAATCATTCTAGTTACCTTATATTTATGATAAAATTTTCACAGAAATTAACTTTGCAAAATGTTTCTCTGATAATGGCTTGTTTGTCCCTCAACAAATATTTCTTGCACATAAGAGCTAATTAAACCTGGACGAATCACTACAAACATCCATATCCCAGGTGGGATATGAACATTTGAAATATAGGCAGTAATTTTAACCATTCAATATTTTTATAATTATTACTCAATTTCCAATCAACATATTTCAATAAAATGTAAATAAGTTTTATAAAAACATGTTTGAAATGACACATAAAAACTATGCATAATAGAAATATTAATAAATTTTGATTAATGATAATTTAACAATTAAATCTATTTTTTTTAAAATTGAATACAAATCAATAATGATTAGGAGTAATTTCTATTAATTTGAAGCCAAAAAATGTATGAATTAAAAATGATAAGTAGTAAATAAATGCTACATTTAAATTTTCTGCTTATAAAAAATATATATTAAATTGTACATAATTTCATGTATTTTTTTCTGAAGAACTTAATATGCACATCTATACTTACAATCCATTCTATGATTTTTACAATTCAATATTTATTATATATTCACTGGGAAAATAAAAACAGTTCAACAAGTATTGTGTTTTTTCAAAAAAAAAAAAAATTTAAGATGAAAATTTTAAATTCAAAGATCACATAAATTCATGATATAAAATTACTTTAATACTAAAAATATAATAATTACATTGTGAACATGCCAAGTTTTTACAATTTTATTAAATACAATTTTTTATGTATTTATTTTTATAAATTTATTAGTACACATAAGGATTTTGTGTTAAAAAAAACACATATTTCTTTTAGGTACAATACTCAAAGTTAACAAACATAAATATAACAAATATAATTCACATCTTAGTGACAAAAAAACTTAATGCTGTGCATGGCTGAGGAAGAAAAAAAAGCTCCCTGTAAAAAGTAAAAGTATTCCTAAAGACATTAAGTTATAAAACTCTGGATATTTGATGTATGTCATCCAACATATACCTAAAACTGCAGTTAACACAGGCCACAAAAGTCGTCCAACGTCCAATTCTGCTTCTTGACTAGCCTGTGGAACATTCTGTGTTGTTGGTGCCTGAAGAATCTGTACATGCACCACAGAATTATCAAGAATCCGGCAGTTCTGAAGAGTGGAATTGTTATTAAGAAGGCGGCCAGCAAAGATCAATCGGACAATTTTATTATTCCTGATATCTTCACTAAAGTGCTTGCTACAAATGGGAAAAAGAATCATTTTAAGCTTAGCACTCAGACTTAAATATACTAATTAAGACTTAATGTAAAATATAAGAAAAATTTTTTTAGCCTTAATTAAAATAATATGTAGTTATATTGGAAGTTCCATAATTGAATTGTTTATATTTATATTTTGAATAATATTGAAAATGCAAAAATCATACCCAGTGTTTAAAACAGATAATTTAAATTCCATATGTAAACTATTGTTGCTATTTCTTGTAAATATAAAAATAATATATATATATATGTTTGTGGTGTGTATGTAATAGGAAAAATATCACTAATTTTCAAACATCTTCTGCAATAGTTCTAAAATAATATGTGAACACCAGTGGGAATTATGTATTTATACTTAAAATTATGGATTTAGTTTCATTTCATTAAAATTTTTAAATAGTTTTTAATGAATATCAATTCATATTCTCTTACAGCCCCAGATATTCCATATAAAATAAATTTGTGAAGCTAATTTCATTATTTCATTAATTACATTGTTGCACGTATATTTTAAGCACTTTGAAATTTCTAAGCTCTTAAAATATACTTGCAATGTATATAGCAAAATTTTTTTAGCTCCTGACAGCTTAATATCTAAAACATTTGCCAGTTTTACTTCCATGTAAATACTTTTAGATTTAGTTCAACAATTTTTTATTTTATTTGAATTTTTTCATTAATTGGGAATGTCATTGCACTTCATGAACACAATCTTTAAATTATTTGCAATGTAAAATAAGTTATTCATATAAATATTTAGTAAAATTAAAGGTCAAATAACAAGCTATTTTTAAACATAGAAAATTTTAGTTTCATTTATTTTTAAAACATTAAAAAAAAATCTTAATTTGTATTTCTGGACACAATAAAAGTGATTTTTATAAGTGACATATTTTCTAATAAATTAAATTGAATAAAAAGCATACACTGGAATCTAAGTATATTGCTAAAATATTTTCTTTAATTTTACATACAAAAATTATAATAGCATTATATATATATATATATATATATATATATATATATATATATATATATATATATATAAACTCATGCACATACCAAGTAAAGGTTAATGTTTTAAAATTATAATTTACAAATAAAAAAATTATAAACCATTTAAAAAATTATGTTTCATCATTTGGATAAATAAATTCTGATACATCCTTGATCCTGGTACATCTTGAGTACTGCCCTGTTAATTCTTTTAAACGCTATGTAATTAATTATCCTTTTTGCTCTGGGGTCCTCTTTTACTCAATTAATAACAATATAATATAGTTTAAACTAATATTCTCAGCCAATTTAGAAAATGATTCCAAGAACAACTAAATAGAAGTTCACAGGACTAACTAATTAGCAGTATCTCAGCTTTAATCCTCCCACATCCTATACTGATTTTCCACGTCTGATACTTAATAATTCAGTTTGAAAAAATTTAAATATTTTCCTACTAAATGTACTCTAGTATGAATTATATTGATTAATTTCTCAGACAAATGAAAATAGAACTGTTTGTGTAAAAATTTTACAATCACCCTCTAAACATTGGAAAAATTAAAAGTGGTACACATAATTTTATTTTTTCAGAGAGCTAACCTTCCTGTCATTCTTAAAAAGGTTGACCACCTGTGACTTAAATAATTTTTTAAGCAAAAATAGAAAATTTATAAAAGTTTGTCAATGTAATCAGTATGTTAAGAAAGAAATTAATATGTCAAATTTGAAGTATTTTTAGTTTTTCTGCATCATGATAATAAATCAAAAATAATAGTGATATGAATATGAACATACATAAGACAACACAAAATATAATTTAGCTGCTGAAAATCATTATATGGTATTTGCATTTTTATCCAATTGCTTTTAGGAAATTTTTTTATACAAAATAGATTGTATTTAAGAAGTGAAGAAGTCTGAAAACATCCACATATTCTTAGCATATATATTTTCTCCAGAATTTAGAAATGTAGCATCCATCTCTTATTATTCAATTAGTAACTAAGGTCAAACTTGGATCTTCAATTTCAAAGAGCTTAATACCACTAAGGGAAGGGAAGCACTGTGAATATGAGAAAATTTATTGCACTACAATAAAAGATATTAACATTAAATTCAAAGCAGAGAATATGCCATAATTCTTAAAAAATAAAACATATACACCTTGTAATTGAAGGACTAAAATTAGTTTTCTAACAATTCTTCACAGATATGAAATGTTTCTAAACATTTCTGATTTCGGCTTGAATTTTTCTATTTAGGATATACCTTCTGTTTCTGATTTCAGTGCAACTACCAAATTCAAAATAGATATATGTTAAAGACAAGATTAACCCTTTAAAGAATGATACCACCATCTAGAAATTCTTTAATTAAGGTCGAATTTTTAGAAGAAAATGATGAATGAAAGTTAAAGTAATTTTTATAATATATAAACATTTGCACATAATTAACACATAATTAATTTTTATAATATATAAACATACTGTGATCTCTTGAATAAAAATTTCAACTTCCTAAGTATAATCAATTTTTGGAAAAAACAATTTAAGATTAAATGACAAAAATTTTAATAAAAAATTCTACTTCCATGGACTTATAAAAATGTGTAAGCTAAACTAGCTTAAAAATAAGAATTCATACAATGATCAAGCTACATAGTAAAACAATTTCTATAATTACTTTTTAAAATCTTCAATTTTTGTATTGGGGCTCGATGTTACAGTTCTTTCTGTGTCATTCAAATATTTCAGACGTATTCGGATTTCACCAGGAGGTGCAGGTAATGAAGTTTCACTTCTATCATTGGTACAATCATCTTCCAAGGGTGGAGCAGAGGGAATTTCAGAGGTTGACTGTCTGCTTCCTTCATCTACTTCTATATTTCTAGCACCATTTTCAATAGTGCTAGAATTTGCTTGTTGCTGTGAATTATCTTCATTAGATTGTGCACCAATGCAAACATCTTCAGTAATAGATGCAGCATTTTGATCTGGACTATCATATCTAGGAGAGTCTATAACACTCTCTTCTACAGGAATATTTCTGCCATTTACAGTCTCTGTAACATTATGTTCTTCATGTGAATCATTAATAACTTCATTTTCAATGTTATGGTTCTCAGCATTTCCTTCACTAATGCCTTCAGCTGATTGTGATTGAACAGAGTTTTGTGTATTCCTGTTTCTTGAACTTCTAAGAGCAAATGTAACTATTTCAGGACCCTGAAAGGAAAATTAAAAATCTTAATAGCAGTAGAAATTTAATTCAAAGCATTGTATCAGGTCATTTTATTTTTAATGGTTAAAAGTTTTTAAAAAATAATACATTCGATTGTTTAATTTTCTAACATTCAAAATTAAATAATGAAAACTTAAAAAAAAGAAAAAATATAAGTACTAAATTGCAATACAATAGTATTATAATTTTTGGTAGAACATTAATCAAACTGATGAATCAATTGATTTGTTTGTCACTCAACGGTCATTTTTTGCACACAAGGGCTAATTAGACAGGGACCTACGGTTTACAGTGGATTCCAAACCATTACAAACATCCATACCCTAGGTGGGATTCAAACCCACAAACTGTTGAACTGAAGGCAAGAGCGCTAACCATTCGGCTGCCAGCTCGGCAAGTGGTGAATCAAAGGAACAAATAAAATTGCATAAAGAAATATTATAAGTAGTGTGAAATAGAGCCTAAATAGAATCATTTTCAAAACTTATTTTTATTTCCTTAAAAATTTTAAAAATAAAATTATAATTCTTTAAAATTCTTTTTTATATTGTAAATAAAGAATTATCAATTTGGAAACAAATCCTTTATCTGAAAATAAACTTAACTCATAAATATGCATATTAGACCTTTTCAAATCAAACAAATTCAGAAAATGTATACTCAACTAATCATTTAAATGAAAATATTAACCATCAAAATAACAAAATGGTTTAAATGTTGCTGAAAAATTTTAACCATATCTAAAAAACATTTCTTGCATTGCTAATTTTTAAGGTAAGAAATAAATAAACTGTTGAAAAGACACTGAACTAAAAAAGATATTTAAGATTTGGATAGTCTAGTTAATAGTATAGCGCAAAAAAATAAACCTTATAAATTATATGAAAAATCAATTTTTTATCCTTAAGTTTGCATTTTCCTATACTTATTTTCAATACAAAAGAAGTAGTTCTGCTAAAATAGCATTACTTTTCAACAATTTATAAAGCATTTACACAAAGTTAAACAAAATTTATAGATTTTTTAATGAAAAATGTTACAAGTAAATTTGTAAAGTAAATTTACAAGTAAATAGTAATTAAATTTTCCTATTAACTTTTTACTGTACACAGTTGCTGCTTCAAAAGCTAGATTTAATTTATAATTCTATTTATTTTTCTCTTTATCCTTTTATTAAAAATATATATTTTATTCTATTGTAAAAACCATTTTCTAAAAATATTAATATAAAAATATACAAACATAGATAATATTCATATGTAGTTCAGAAAAAAATTTAATTTTAATTAAATATTTTAATTTTGAATAATTTTAATATAGATATTGAACGAATATTTTACTAAACACAAATTAACAGTATAATTTTTTAAAATTAAATTAATTGGAAACTATTGACATACAATAACAATGATTATAAAACTGAGAAATACTTAAATTTATTAAAATTTGGAAATACTGTATTCTCAGTAGTTTGCACTTCAATTGAGAAGAAATTAAAGATTTGAACACATTTATATACTTTTAAAAGTAGAAGAAAAATTTAAAGACAGCAATGCATATATTTTAAAATGTTGCTTCAGTTAAATCTCTTGAAAACTACAAAATTAATAAAATAAGCAAAATTAGATTTGATTGTTCCATAGATACTCTTTACAGGTAAGGAGAATTTTGAATCATTACAAGCATCAACATTTAGGCCAGTGGAACCAAAAACCAGAAGGAAATTATTCAGCTACATACTCTATGTACCTAAATTTAAACCATTTAAAAATTATCTACCTTTTTCCTCTTTGTATAAGTTATTTTAAAAATAAGATATATTAACAGCAACATTAATTTGAAATATTTATATTAAATACATGACACTTAAAACTAATTATCTCTCAAGTTACAATATAATTTTTTAATATTGATTAGCTATGTAAATGAAAAAAAAAATATTTTGCTGCAAATCATAGAATATTAATTTAAATTTTAAAAAAATATACACAATCAACAGTATTAAAGAAAAATTTAAACTATTTTAATCAAAGTAAAAATTGAATCTTAGATGTAATTAAAATTCTAAAAGTAATGATTTATTTAAACAATTAAAGTTGAAGACTAAGTAATTAAAAAAATTAGATGTTATATTAATCTTTACATATAATTAAAATAAAATTCTTGATCAAAATTTTCTAGTTTTATTAATGAAATTGTGATACCATATTTTTCATGAAATTAGCTCCTGAAAGATTTGAATTTAAATTTATTCTCTCTAAGTAAAGGTGTATTTAAAAGAATATTTTGTCTTACAGCTTAAATAAAATAATGCATAAATTCTGAGATATAGAGCATTCTTATGATTTACTTTATTCTATAAAACATATTAATTCTATCAAGACATATTTTAAATGAAGAACTGATACTGAAGTATACATAAAACATTTTTTATTGAAGGACATATAAAGAACATTTCAAATAAAATAGCTACTTGAAAGAATTAGTTACCTAACATCACTAACATAAAAATATTACAGAATGGTAAGCACAATTCTAAAATAACAAAAAATCAAAGAAATAAATGGATTGTACAATCTAAGAAAGAAAATTTATTTGGATAACAAAAATGAATTGGCACAGTTTATCCCTTTAATCACTTTTTGGACACGAGAGATAACTTAATTGGAACCTATGTATCGTTCAAAGTAGGTTTTGAACCACTACAAACATCCATTTCTGAATTGAGAACTAGATCACTTTATACTGAACTAAAGAAAGACTAAAAATTTAGAAATCAGCTTCCTCAACAAAACTGATTTAACACCTTACAAATGCCTTCAATAAATTAATTAGCAATATATATTCATATGTCATAATTTCATTTACATACAATGCCGGTAAAAGAATGTTTGACTGTTGATAATTTCTAACTGCAGAAACCAACTGGATTTGATGGAAGTGGTAATTTTGTAACAATAAATTTACTTCAATTCCCAATTTATTTTTAAGAAAATTGCAAACATTTGAAAAGAATATAACCTTTGAAATAAGCATTTAGAATCAGCTATATAATGAAACTTACTAGAATTCCCTCTCGACTCATATGCAAGAGAGTAATATATATCTAGAAAGGAAACACAGAAAATTACAGTTAAAACATATAGCGACTATAATATAGGTAATAATAAATGAAAGGGAATGCATTATTATTGTTTGCTTTTTTAAAAGTGATAAATAGGCATTAAATACAACAAAAGAATTTAATTTGAAAATGAATTTTTGAAATTCTTCATAAAACCTATTGTTAAATTAATAGGTAATCAAACTGTTTTAATGCTTTATATAATACACTTAGATATAAAATAAAATGTTCAATCATATATAATGAATTTGAAATAAAATTAGAGAATTACTATCAAAATATATTATTCAACAACCAAATAAATATTGAATATTTTATATTCAATATAAGTATGGGTATATAGGTTTTACAAACAAATGTACAGATGATTAATTTCAATTATTGTAAACTCTAAAAGTAATACTATTAATGTAAATTATAACACATTGTCAATAGTTCCTCACAGTTAAATAATAATAATGTTTAATTTTTAATCTTACATGGGAATTCCTATGAAAAATCACAAAACTTAAGGAAAACAAAACTAATTGAAAAAGAAGAAGCAAATTGTGAGTACTGAATTTTTAGAATTATTTTTGACAAAAAGAAAATCACTTAAATCAGATCATTTTTAAATGCTGCATTAAAAAATATTTATTAATAAATTAAAAGGAAATTATAAGTTAATTATTTATATTTATGTTTTTCTGTTACATCATTTAAACTTCATTAAGAAAAAGTTCATAATAAAAACAAAGAAAATTTAAATGCATAAGTACAAAAATCAAAATATTAACAATTCAATATCGGAGTTCACATTCATTTTTCAAAGGCTAAGTCCAGGAATATAGAAAGTTTATAAAGATAAATATACAACACTATCTAAACAAAAACTTATATTTGCATTAGGAAACATAATAAACATTTCTATTTTATATTATATGGCAAGTTAAATTGATTCTATTCCATATATTAATGATTGGTGAAATTGATGCACAGCAAAGATAATATTCAAGTCAGAAAATAATGTCAATCAGATTTAAAGTTTGGTATTCCATTCAAGAATGATAAAAGAAAACTAAGAATCATAAATTTACATAAAAAAATGTACATTACATTTTTTTTATTTAAGGTTAATTAAATCAAATTATTATTCACACGTCATACAGAAAGTTAGGTTTATTGCTCAACAGTAATTTTTCACAAACAAGGGTTAATTAGACCAGGTCTTACAGTTTGAAATGGATTTTTAACCCCAACAAAATCCATGACTGAGATAGGATTCAAACTCGTGGACTGTTGAACTAACAGCAAGTGCACTCACCACTCGGCAGTCATACAGAAGGAAACATAAAATAACCAATCATCTACCTACCTTAGAGACACCACCAACCATCTCCCTTTGTTCAATAATGGCTATGGGATCAAACTAAACTTTCAATTCCAAAAACTAAAGTCCTATCACTATTCATGGTAAAGTACTATAAATCTGAAGTTCTAATATATATATATATATATATATATATATATATATATATAAAGTTAAGTAAATTATAAGTTTGAAGTTCCAAAGTTTATAATTTTTCTTTCAATGCTAATGTTTATGATTAACTTGGTGTATTTATTTTTCTGCATTTGTTATGTACTTATAAAATGCATTTGTTTGCTATTCATTTATTACTGCTACTTATGTACAAGTCATCTTATCTAAAAATTATATTAATATAAACATTAAAGCCATAATATATTTAGATAATTTTTTTACATATTACAACTGTTATATCATTACAATTGGTGGCACAGATGTCATATAATCCAGGATGCCAAATTGGGAGTTTGGCTCTTTATTGGTGGATTTTCTCATGTATCTCGGAACCTGGTTTTTATTGTGTCACAGATATGGAGACCTATAAGAATTATGCAGAAAATTCTATTTGCTAACCATCATTATGCATGTCACAATAGGTTATCTTGGCAACATTTCTTCATCGCCAAAAAATTCAGAATTTGGAATCCTGGATTATATATCATTTGAGCCCAATTAGCAGGAAAATTACAAAGAATATGGCAAGAAAATTGAAAATCAAACCAAGTGGTTAGCTAAAGTAGAATAAAATAATGTTAAAAATTATAATATTATAAGATACATCAAATAAGCAACAGTTAAAGACAATTTTACTTCTGTATATAAAGAGATTTTAATTTTGATATGATATTTAGCATGAAGAAATAGACAAAGATTATCAACATATAGTCAGCAACAAATACTAACAACTTTTTATTCTTCCCAAGTAAAGAAGCGGGGTTCTGAAAAATACATAGCAGCACTAAGACTCTGAAAATTAAAGATTCTGATCAGAATCAAATTTTCAATCAAAATTTATCAGAATCAATGATTCTGAAAACTTCACTCATTTCATTTGGCTCTTGTCAGCCACAGAGACCATATGGTAAAGATATCAAACATTTGTTATATTATCAAATTTAAATTCACTGTACATTCATAAAAGCATTAATTTGACCAACTATACTTTAATAAAAATAAAACTGCCTGTTATAATGAATACAATAATAAACTTCCGTAGCTGCTAGCATAATTCATTACAAATACTATAATAATTGGAGTAAAATATAATTAAAAATAAAAAACAATTACTAATATTATTTATACAATACTAAAAATAATTTCATCTACTTTTATTATCAAGAAATAGTATATGCTTCTATTTGCTTAAAACCAACTACACATTATAACTCCATAATTTATAAGTATCTTCTTATTTCAGGGAATCTTCATAACTTTTGGCCTTAATGTTCACTTGAATAAAAAACTAGTTGCTCATGTACTTTTAGTGCAAAGAAATAATAAAATATTATCAATTACCTGTTGAAGTGCTTGTGAATTTTGGTCAGAAGTCCTACCAGACAGTGATCTAGTGCTTATCTGTCGAGCATATGGTCTATTACCAATTAATGTTACTAAGGCCGCTACAGCAAAAACCACAACAACGACGAAAAACAAAACAACTTCGTCTCCGATTCCTTCAATAAAACTCATATTTACAAAAATAAATATTTAAGTATCACAAAATCTAAGATAATATCAAAAGATTTTAATAACGCAGTTATTATAGATTCAGTATATTGTTAATTTGGCAATAATTAACGATTTCTTATCGCTTACAAAACGATTGCCCAATTTATTCAATCTCATAACTAGTAAGTTGACAAAATTCTTTAAAATTATAATGATTACAATGTTCTTTACACTGTAGTCTGATAATTTTGCCTTTTATTTAAAATTAATAAAATCTATAATTTCTCAAATATAACCTAACACAACAAATCTCGCAATTTCATTTCTTTGCTCAGTGGTTTGTTTTGATTCTGTACCAAAAAATGTGGATATGAGATGTACACAACTTTGCTGTACATGATTTGTGCTTACAGTAAATTAGTTATCCTTTTTAATGAAAATTAAAGCTTGCAGGTTGATTAATAAGGATAATATTAAATGCAAAATCGTGTAAAATAGTATTTTCTTCAAAAAAAATGTTCTCAAAATATTTTTTATACTTCAATAATTTAATGTGTGATTCTGTAACTGTAATGTATTGATGTTTTGTTCAAGGATTTGTTTTAAATTATGTACATTTTAATTTAAATGACTTTTGAATTTTTCTTGCTATGGATGTAAAGAAAAAGTAAATTTTTAAATGCTTATATCCTTAAGTTTTAGAAAAAATTATATTTAAATTAGCATTTAATTGTAAAATATTAAGGTTTTTATCTAGCCATTAATTATATAATACTGCAGTGAGGAGCGAATCCCCGCAATAAACATAACTTATTGGAAAAATTAATTTTTTATTTATAATGAAAGTAAAATGTATTTGTACTAGGTTTACAAAATGAAATAAGATTAAAAAATTATTAAGAAGGTATTAAAATTAAATTGTCGTTCAGAAAAGATTTTTAAATTGTAATGTAGGTAACTAAGAATTATTTTGTCATTTCGTTACTTTCATTAGTATTGAAGAAACCCCATCATTCAAAATAAATAAATATGACAAGTAACCCATAATCGAAAACGATTGGTATAGCTGAGATTTAATATTTTTTTTACTCAAGTGTGTGTATGAATTGAAATTTTAAAATAAACAGAAAGAATATTCATTTTTCAGAAAGTTTGTTAAAATATGTAATAATTTTACTATAAAATATCATGAGAGAAAAATTAAGATTGTGTTTGAATGGGGTTTGGTTTTACAATTTTAGTCAGATCATAAAATTATTTGTTAGCTTGTGAAAACTCATGAATAAGAAGATTTAATTTATTTAAAAAAAGTTACTACTTGATTTTCATGACCACCATGATAAACTGCCAAATCATGTAAAAATGTATTGCTACATATAAGACAAAGATAAATACTTTTATTTTCAATTCTTATTTGATATATTTGGCAGGTCTTGTGGAACTGAATATTTATTTTCCAATTAATCCTTTAACAGTTTCATTTTTTTTTTTTTTTTTTTTTTTTTTGCACAGTTTGGTTTAAAATATGTCAATTCTTTTTATTGCATTTTTTGTTCATTTTACATTTTTAAGCAAAGATATTTTATTACCATTTCTAGTATTTTTAAATATTTATTACAATTTTTTTCTTTAATAAAAGTGATCAATTTTCCCTGCATTCATCTCTTCATATAAAACATTTGGGGGAAAAAAAATTCTGCTTTTGAGCCAATCAGAATACAATTGAAGAATTTACTGCAAACTATTATTTAATTAAAAATTTACACATAAGAAAAATATTTCATAATAATAGTGCCTGTTTTTTCTGTATTTTAGGAGTTTGAAATAATTAAAACAAAGTTATTTTTTCTACATATTTATCACCAATAAACTTTTATGTATTATATTACATTAAAGTTATTTGCTATTCATAGAATTATACGAATTGCCTATTGCAGAAAGTGCTGAAATTTCGAATTTAAAATGAATTGTAACTATAACCTTAATAATTGAAACATTTTTGTCAGTTATCTGTTGAAATTTAATTATTATCAATATATTGCATCATTTTTTTTAATTTTAGATTATTAGCTAATTTTTTAATGTAATTTTATTATTTAGTCAAAATATAGATATTCTTTGATTTACAGAAACTTATTTTATTACTGTATAAAATAATTAAAATTTTTCTTGGGATTTTTTACACTGCAGCAGTTTGTCTCAATCTGATTTTATATGCCTTCAACACATTTGATCAAAATGTGTTGAAGGCATATAAAATCATCTTTCTATTTGTATGATTATCTTTCATTTACTTTTTTATCTTTCAATATTCTTCTTCATTAGCGTGTCAGCCCAGGGTGGGCCATGGCCTTCTGCAGAATGGATTTCCGTACTTGGCTCCTCCAGTTCTTGATCTTAAGTCTTTAAATCCGTTTCAAAGCTGTCAATCCACCGGATCCTTGGTCTTCCTCTTTTCTGAGTTCCAGATGGTTTAGATCAAATTTCTTTCTCATTGCGCAGTCCTCTTCCACTCTTATTAAGTGTCCTGTCCATTTTAGTCTTTGAATTGAAATGAATTTTGTAATGCCAGGTTCTTTGAAAAGTGTGTAAAGTTCCAAATTTGTTCTTCTTCTCCACACTTTACATCTTCCAGAATGCTACGGAGTATTTTTCTTTCAGACACGACCAAAATTTTTTTGTCGTATTTCAACATTCTATTATAAATAAATCAACAATACATACATTTAACTTGATCTTAAAAATATAAAGTCTTAATCAGATTGTAATGAACTAAAATTCATAAATTCATTATCTTAATGTATTTTCATTAAATAATAAAAAAGTATAAATATTATGAATCTTAAACAAAATTCATGTCAATCTTTATGTTAGATTATTAAAGATCTTACTGTATCCATTATCAAAAAATGCTGGTATTCCGTGATTCTTTTGTGAATAATTGGTATTAAATTTAATTAGAAATGCTGTCATGCTTTACAACAATTGTAAAATCAACATATTTGGTACTTTAGCTGATTTATTTATCTGTTTATTTATTTTTGCTTCTTTCATAATATCAAACTTTAGTTTATGTAAATATTCTTTAATGCCACTTTTTAATGTAGACTGTTCTTACATGTAGATATTCTTACATATCTCTATAAATTAAAATAAATTATGATTGAAGTGAATTTATCAAATTTCCTACAAAAGTAAAATCAAGCCTATTTTAATTTTTTATTATTTTTATAATTATTGTTTAATTTATTTGTTTCATTTTTTAAAATATATAATTTGAACAAGTTATAATTCTCTTTCCTTGCTGAATGATTAATTCTGTGGCCTTTAGTTAAATAGTTTGAAAGGTTAATTTCTACTTCAAATAGTCTCATCTCCATTCTTGTTTTTAGTAGCTTAGAATATATTTTAAACTAATAGATTCTAAACTTCTTCTAAATGCTTTTTTTTTTTTTTTTTTTTTTTTTTTGAACATGCCTTTTTGCATGCATTGAATATGCCCAATTAATGCCAAAGGGACCATTGATTGATAAATAAACATGTACATCTTTTTAGACTGATGGAACTTATGCATTTACACTGGTGAAGTTGTTTAAAATTTTCTGCATTTTAGCATATGTCAGATAAAAAAGACTGTCATTTGAACAAATTTTATATACTGGAATTCTGTCAGATTCTCGTGACATATAAATAAGTAACACAGGATTGTTATAGATAATATATTCTTAAATGTGTGATGTAATGAATACTTAATTAACTTAAAATATAAAAGCATAGCATAATAAATATAAATAATTTGGAATATTATATATAAAAGTGCTCTGTAATAAATCCCATGGTAACTTGGGCTAATCTTATGGCTACTATTCTGGTTTTCTGTTCTGCAGTTCATAGATATGGAAATGAACATAGGATTAAATTTTTGTAGTGTTTCAGAATTCACCTTAAACTTTAAGTCCTTTTATAAATCCTGGTCTACAACGATGAGTACTATAATCTTAACCTAAATAAATAAACCTAATAATCAACAGAATATAAATAAAGTACAGTTGTGAAAAAAGCCAAACCTAAGTAACTTGGAATATTATGCATAAAAAAGCAATATAATAAATTTCTTGTAATGTGCAATATTGTGCAGAGTAATAAATTCCTAAGTAACTTGAACAATTATTGATGTTTATATATATATATATATATATATATATTATATATATATATATATATATATATTGTTTGCCAACATCAATTCAATAATATTAAAAACATTTTGTGTAAAAAGATACACATTTGCTTGTATTTGAATGTAGTGATATAACTACAAAAATGTTTATAACAATTTTGTCTCTGCTGTAAAATATTACATATTCAGTAAGTATTAAAATATTCACTATTTTAAATCTAATCTGTTTTCTTTAAATAAAAATAATGGAGCATTTACTATTAAATTTATTGTGCTTTGAAGTTCTGGTTTGTTTCCAAGTTCATCTAGGTAGGTTTGTTTATTCTTCAATTGTTGTAAAACAGCTGAGACATTTCATTGTCATTATGATTCAGTCAAGCTGCCAGCCAACTGATTAGTGCTCTTTTCTTTGGGTCAACAATTTGTAGGTTTGAGTCCAGTTTCATTAGTATTTAAATTAATACCATGTGCTCAATTTATATACACACACACAAGATTAATGTGATAAGATTTCTAAAGTATTTCATTTATAGACCCTTTTTATGTGAATAAAAGTTTTCTGCTTTTTGGAGCAGTTAATTTTCAAAGTAAATTAACATATTCTATAAGACTAATTTATGTATTGGATGTTTGTGTTTAAAATGACAAACATTACTTCCTAAAATTCTTATTTAATTACATTAGTTTTTTCTTTTTTTATTTATATATATATATTCAAAATTAGTCATTAAAATAGATGCTTAAAATTTCTAAAATTGTTTTGAAACTTATTAACTTAAGAACCTTCTGAATCTTAAGTCAGGCAAATTTAGATCATACTGCTTGATCTATAATTGGTTCTTAATAATGGAAAATCCTGCTTCAATCTAAGGTGCTGTTAAATAAATAGGTGTCGTATTTTTTTAAATTTTTATTCATACAGTTATAAAATCAGACCTAACTCCACTTTTATTCTATGTAGATTGCATGACTATTTCAGAATTCTTTAAGTGAGTTTTTCTTAAGTATAAATAAATTTTTCTTAAATTAATTATTAATTATAATAAAAATATTAAAAATCAGACTTATTTTCTAGACTTTCAGATTATTGCCTATTCATTAATCAAGTTCTCAATATGCTCAACCTTTTTATCCATCAAGCTAAGAAAGTTGATGTAGCTCAGAGACAAGCTAACGGTCAAATGTCTAAAATTCATAGCCTTTCCTGTGGAACGTAGGGAGAGTTAAGAATACCTGTATAGTGAAGATTATCTTGAAGATAGTCATGTCAATTTATAATTATAAAATTTTCACAAAAGAATTGTCTTAGCTCCTGCTATTTGGCAGTATATATATATAATATGTATATTCGTATACTTTTTTATTGTATGTATAACTTTTTTAGCAAATGTATGAGTTGAACTACACCTGTTGCAAAATTCCAAAATGTAATTCACGCTATAAACATAATCATATGTGGTTAAATGATTTCGAACCGACCGATGATATCTTGCGCTACTATTCTCAATGAATGAGTGGTCAATATGATGTACTCTTCTAAAACAAATTAAATTTTCTCTGAGTTTTCAGTTTTTCTTACCAGATGTGCTACAGATGTCATGGCACATAGTAAAATTGTTCCTGTAATGATAAAATTTGCTTTTGAAAATCTGCCTCATCAACAATGGCTCTTAATAACAATTTCACTAAGACATCGAAGTAACCATGTAATATAGTAACGTAATACATATTTATATATAAGGCAACCAATTAAATTTTAATAGTTATAAATATTTCACTACTTTTTTTTTAGATTTGGAGATCGAATGGTTCGAATTGTTCGCAACAACTCGCCGCTGTTCATATTCTTCCCCGTGCTTGTTGTGGCGCACTGGGCCTGGTTCAGGCTTCAAGAGAACGAGCTGTTTGTTCCCCGTGAAATGAACAAGGGCCACCCTTTCTTTGATGGGAAATTCGGTGAAAGAGTGCAGAAATTGAAAGATCTTGTTTACCGTACAAATAGAAGAGGAGAGTCCAGTTCGGAATGATATTTGTTATACATTAATTTATTGCAATTTTTTATGTATGTAAATTATTGTAAATAGAATTAGAAAAGAAAAATAATAAATTTAATTTACATATAATATGTATTCTACTTGTTCTTGTAACTGTCAATCCTTATTTTTCTTTTAGTTTTTTCCGATTTTAAATTAAGTGTATAAATTCTTCCAAAAGTTTTTAGCTGAACTGATTGCTGAATAATTTGTACATTGGGTTTCGGTTCGACAGTTTGTGGGTTTGAATCTTGACTACAGAGCCGTTGTTAAAATAGTGAATTGAAGACTACTAGGCCTCGTATTGAAAATGTAATATTTAATCGAATGGTATTGTTATTGCATTGCCTGTATGTCATTCGGAACTCATCACATTTTTCAGATATTTTTGGTTTTATGGGGGACAACCTGAAATAAGTAACAACAATATTTGTTTGGCAATCCTAAAATTTTCATTGTTTTGTTATTTTTCCTTAATGCTAGGATTTAATAATTTCATCATCGACTTTTTGACTGTCAACAATTTATTGGAGTTGATCCGAAAATGTTATCCACAACGACAATTTTACATCCATCTTAAATTTTTTTTATCAAAAAAAAAAAATTTTGAATTTTAAAATTGTGTGATATTGAAAATTATGTATTCAAATACAAATGCAAGCAAAATGTATTTAATTAAAAAAAAGTTTTAAAAATGCTTTTTGAAATTTATCTTATTGTCAGTAAACTCCTTCACAGTTCTGTAAAGAAATATAATAGAATTTGTAGTTTTTCTATATCCCTCTCTCTCATGAATGGTTTATTTATATTAACTACTTTCGCGTGCTGCAATATAACATAGTGCAGTTTAAAAAGGGGGAATATATTGAAAAAATGTCTTCAGAAACTTTGTCGAAGCTCGTAAAATGTCATTTTTAATTTACGATCACAAATGTAAAGAAAGTTTACTGGAAAAATGAATGTTTTCTACCTTAGTAATATTCCTTTTGTGAGTAAACTTTTGATGTTATAAGAAAAAAATTAAAATACATGTAACATTTATACCTGAAGTATACAATAACTGACTGAATAATTATACGATTTGTCCGTAGCTGAATTTGATGATGTTTTAAGATTGAAAAATGACTGCTGATCTTTCTCCCCTCTAAACATTTATTGTTGCTACCTGTCATCTAACGAAAAATCATTAAGAACATATATTGAAGAACAAATACAAAGAACTTAAATTCTTCGTGTTTGTTGAAATAATTCAACTCCAAATTTACACGAAGTTGTTGTCAGTTTGGCTTAACGCAAATGTATGTATGAATATTATAAAATACGATCGTTAAAAATAGAATTATGTGTATACTTAATTTCATCCCTTCAGTGGGTCGATAAATTGAGTACCAAGCATATTTAGTAACTAAACATTGGGAGTCAGGCTGCCCACCTGATCGAGACACATGTTTAGCACCCCACGGTCAGGAAAACAGGTGGGAACTGGACTGTGAGTTCCACAGAGGTTTAGTATTTAATTTTGTTAAAGAGAAAAACGATTTTAATACATATGATTTGTTATTAAAAAAGTTGCAAATTTAAAACAAAATTACAGTAAGAACACATTGCCTTATAATTATTAAGTGTTTCTGTACGTTCACTTATATTTCATATTAAGCTTTTAAAAATGTAAAAGATGAAATTAAAACAGCTGTATATAGAATAGAATAAAACGTATATCGTGAAGGTAATTTAAAATGAGCTACCTTTCATTTTGAAATTTCTGTATAATTTGCTATAAATTTCGACCGCATTATTGACACTGGTTTGAACTACCAGTAAAGTCGTACACAGAGATATAATTCTTTAATGCAATGTAGCGGAACTTTTTTCGCTTCAAGGACAAAGGCATGATGTTCTTTTCACATTTGCACCTTATGTATAATGACTGATTAGGAAAAACGTCTACGGCTGTAGAATCTCTTTTATATTGCTTCAAAATAACATTGTTAATGCTTTTTGAAAAATTTGTTTCAATGAAACAATTTTTTTTTTGAAACGAAATTAATGTAAACTTTTCTCACGATGCCGCTGATTTGAAATGTTGAAAAGTTGTTCCTAACCTGCGACGTTTAATAATTTCTTAAAACTAAAGGATGATTTCAAGCCCCTTATTCGATTTGTTTTTAGCTGATTTATACACGAAGATCACAATTCATAGTGCGAACCATCGTTTTGAACAAACTTAAAAAAAAAAAAAATAGTGCGTATGAATGGCGTTATTACTTGAAACCCGATTTTTTCATCTAAAACTGTACACGTACTGACTATGCAAATGCTGTCAAGTATTGATCAACTGTTTGCTAAGATTTATGTAAATAGACATGTTTCAAATGGATTTTTAAATACGCTGCTATTTCATTAAAAAATAAATAGGAAAAAAATTGCTTATTTTTGTTTTTTAAAATATTATAATCTAGTATACATCTGAAATTATTAATTTCTTTTTCCTATAGCCATGTTTCTTTGTAATTATAATCATTATCAATTAAATAAATTGGAATATACTTTTCTAATATAAATTCTAACTTAAAATTTACAAATCTAACATTATAATGAGATTAGTATTTTCAGAAAAAAAGAAATATATTCAAATTCCATTATATAATAGCATTTTTATTGAATGAAGTCAAACTAAAAAATTTTGTTTTTAATTGAAGATTGTAATAAGCGCGTTATTCTTTCTGTTGCAATAATTTTCTGACAACCCCCAAATCGTTTGCTTTTATATTGGACCAAAATAAATAAAATAATACACTGAATATCAAATAAACGATAGACCTGGTGTTTTTATATAATTTTCCAGTTCATCATAAATTTTATCGGATGAGTTATCTTGAATTGATAATAATTCATGAAATCTATAAGTATTATTTTCTCTCTCTCTAAGTAGTGATTTTTTATTCTTCGTATTGTAATATGAAAAATATTTTTAAATTATTCCAGAATGCATTTTTCTCACTTATTTTATTAGATTTTCTGAGTGTAGAAGTACAAAAAAATATAAAACTAAAGAGAACTATTTTATATTATATTTTTGCTCGCCAAAAATATTTTTTTACGTACTTCTTGCTATTAATTTATTTCTACTTTTCCGTTAATTTTATATTATCATTTTGACTAAATTTACATACTACAGATGGCGCCAAAAGAATCACTGAAACCCGTTTTTAGCAATGAAATTTACAAATTTCTTTGTATTTTGTCTTGAATTATTTAGTAAATGGATGGGTATTAAATCTCTTCCTTTTTATGCGGAGTTTTATTTTCGAATTTAAATATTATTTTATACTTAATCGATAATGCAAATTAAACGTATTTAAATTTCTGTAAACATCTCATTGTTTTGTTGACAACTGTATATATATGACTTTATACACACACAATCTTTTATTTGGAATTATTGTAAAATACGTGAATAGCTTCATTCTGCAAAAATCTTTATATTTCAAAATTTATCGTATCATTTTATACATAATTTTGGTTTCCATATAATTGGAAATGATTGATAATTTATAAATAAATTTTTCAGTAAATTATCATTCATATGATTTATTAATATAAAAAATCATTCCATACAAAATAAGTTTTTCCTTTCGCAAATAAATCAATATTGCCATGTATAACTGGGAAGCCAACTACCACTGATAAGGAAATGTTGAGAAAACTTGTTAGAATTTGTAGTCAAATTACATTGCCTGACCACATTTTTGAGAAAAACACAATTCTAATTCTCTTAAATTAAATTTTCTGTAAATTATCATTTCTTTGTAAAGAAATTTTTATGAAAATTCCTTTGTCATCCTCCTATGTACTCAAAATTAATTATGTTTTACAGATTTGTATTGACTAGAAAAATTTTGAATTCTGAGAACATTTTAATGTATTTTTAGTAACCATTATAATTTTATAATATTTAGAGATAAATACTATTCTATTCATCATAAGGTTTTCATAGATGATTCAATATTTATATTCTATTATCAAACAGTAAGTACAGAATTTTGTTTCGTTACTGCTAACTTAAAAATACTTCGAAAGTTTTTAATAACCATGAATAGTTTAACCTATTTAAGGATAGCCATTATTGATTGTGAAATGGCTGAGAAAATCATTTTCTGGACAACATATTTATTTATTTACAAACATGCATTTTATAGCAGAACAAAATACATACTAACTCGGTGTATTCCGTCTCTAGACCTATTGTGGACCTTGTTCTGCCAATACTATTCTAAAATATGGCAACCTTTCTCGAAAGAGATATAAAGCACACCAAGCGCATTTTGTTGATCGCCAAACAGTCGCCCGATACTACACCTCCCCCACAAGATTAATGTTATATTCACGAACTAATCATCAATCTGTAAACGAATCGAGCGACTATTTGCAGCAAGCACAGCTGGCCACCCAAATTGCAACAGCAAAGAAGATAAGAGATGTCACAACAAAATGTATTTTGTAAATAACATGTTGAGCAAGTATCAAAGGCTTCAATTTATAGACTTCTGTGAAGTGTGGTTCCTGCCAAAATCAGTAGCCGCCATTGTTGGAGATCACAACTGCCACACTCCTCGGCATTGATTCAGAGAGATTTTGGATGTGTTCTTGGGGTATACTAGACCAAGCATCTTCCACACATTGCCGAAGATGATCTGGTGTAGCATCTGGGGATGTAATCTAGGTCAATCGTTGAGCAGCCATAGACAACCTGTTTTCTATCGGCGAAAGTCCGCAGACTGAGCCGGCCAGGTAAGTAATTCAATCTGGTGATTGGCGAAGAATCCTTGGACAATGCATGCCACATGTAGTCGCGCATTATTCTATTGAAATATGACTGTGGATAAGCCCTGAAGGTAAGGAGGACATTTGTCTCCAACACCGTGGAAATGTAACGATGGCTGTTTAAAGTACTAGCAATGTGTACTAGAAAAGTGTCGAGATTGATACCCAATACCACTCCATACCATAATGCCCGGTGCAGAACCGGTGTGGCGGTGTATAACGCAACTGTTCAACATCCTTTCTCCACGGTGTCTCCAGACTCGGATGCGACCATCGTGGTGTTGCAGACAGAAGCGTGACTCGTCAGTAAAGACAATTTCAATCCATTCTGTAGTCCACATCCTTTTTTCATTGCACCACTGGTGGCAGTGACGTCTGTGGTTCTGCGTCAAGGGTAGACGAAGTAATGGATGTCTTGCGGGGGAGATTACTCTGAAATAAATGACGTCGAATGGTACGCGCAGACACTGAATGATGCGTTACAGATTAGAGATGTTAAATTCCCAGGAATTTTGAACCAAGGGAATTTTGAGAATAAACCGAGAACTTTAAGGGAATAAATACAACTAATCATCTTTCATTTAATGGATTGTCTTGACTTACATATAGGAAGGGAAGTGAAGTAAATTGCAGAGATATGCAAAAACATATGTGATCTATCTTCTAGTACGAAAGTTAATTTATGTTTCATATTGAGAAAACAAAAATAGTTGTCGAAATAATAAATGTAATTAGTTAATAGTTAATGAAAATATCAAATTTTATTTCTCAGTATGACATCCAGTCCAAATATTCACATTTTCCATTTTTTTTTTTTTTTTTTTTTTTTTTTTTTTTTTTTTTGTTTGTTTGCACGTTCTTAATTTATAAATTCATGCTGAGAAAGAACGACAATATTCGCTTAAGATTAAATTTTGAAATCATTATAAAGTAAAATTGTTTTATTTCCACGAAAAATTTTCGATTACCATAGTTTGTAATAATTTAATTTGTTGTAAATAAATAAAAAATTTTGTAGTAAACTTTTTATTTAATTTAAGAAATGTTGATAAAAATAAAAGAAGCCTCTAAAATTTCTTATTTGTCCAAACAATTTAAAAACTCTCTAGTACTTTCAAAATGTCGGGGAATTTTTAAAATTCCCAAGGAAATAAACCTGGTTTTTTCTCCTCCTTTACAACACAATTACAGACTAAATGTGCTGTGCTATGGCTCGTAATATGGTTGAATGATCCGTCACTGCTATTGGGCACAATTTGCCTGTCATTACATGAAATGTGCACTGAGGTGGATGCGATTGAACACGTCGGTTCATCCTACCCTCCAGCATCCAACGATCTTACAGTTGTTTGGTTCCGTGCAACACGACTACCAATTTCCATGAAAGATAATCCACAATTTGAAATCGTCGAAATCTCCAAGTTTTAAATAGAGCTTTGAAGTGGTGCCACAGGCGCGCGTGTTGTGCATCTGCGCTGAAATTATAACCATTTGCATATTTCACCTCCGCTAATTCATGTTGTAATTTTCATGTTATTTGCATGCTTCCTTCAGGGTGTTCCATTTACAGTGACCAGCAGTGCACAACAAATTACACATGTTGTTGTTGCTTATCTCCAAAGGTCTGACGGAGTCAGACCAAATCTAGGAATACGTTGGCTGAGAGGAAATCGATGACCAGGAGGGGTGAAGTGTAGATTTCGTCCCATAGTATATTCACACAATTCAGGATATGACAATCGGTGCTCCAGTCTTCGGACTACAGAAGCTGCACTTTTTCTCCCTATGAATCAGTTAACAATTTACACATAATGCTTATAAATAGAAATTCACAAATTCCAACTAAGACAATGTTTGAAGGAAATAATATACACACATGTACTTTATTATTATTAAAGTACATAAGCAAATACAGATTAATTGTATTCATATAAACATATTTCGTCACATTATAAACAAAAAATTAGAAATATATACATATAATAAAGAAACATTAATGCTTCCAATATTAATTAATTACCTAATAAACAACAAATATTTCAAACATTTAATTACAAATTTTAATTTACCAAATATTGATATTATACTTCAAATTACAAACATTTATTTTTACTTACCTTTCACAACTAATAAACATGTAAGATCACAAAAATTTTAGCAGTAAAAAATTTTAGTTTCGCTTACAAAAATTTTAGCATCCAAAAAAATTATAGCAGTAAAAAAATCTTCATACAAAAAATGTTCAAATGTCACTAGTTGGTAATCTAGATAAAACTTCTGCATTCGAAAGATTTCTTCCTGGGCAATGAATGATTTCTATGCTGTATTTTTATAAAGCGAAGGCCCACCGTTGAAGCTTTGAGATAATTCGGGGCATTCTTCACAACAAATGACAGATGATTGTGATCTGTCACAATCTTTACTGTTGGTCCAAAAAGCCATGATTCAAACTTGTTTGTCCGATACTGTATTCAATGGTATTTTCCATAGGAGAATCATCTGGTTTGGTCACAGCATTCAAAGCTCTATAGTCCACACTCAGCCGGATGTTTCCATCCTTTTTGCTTACACATACTACAGGGTGAGATATCTCAACGTTGCTTTCTTCTATCACAGTCCTGACTTCATTAAATCTTCTATTTCTTTAAAGACTTTTGCTTCAAGTCCTCAGCAAGTCTAGAAATTTGCAGTTTCTTACTCTCTCCCTAAATTTGATATTAATCTTATCTTGTGTGAGTCTACTTTTGCTGCTTTTAATTTTCCAGTAAATAATCCTTTATGTTGCTTGATACGAGAAATTAATTTATTTATTCGTAGCTGACTTAATTTTCAAAATTCAGGTTTCCTCCTACATCTAAAACTTGAAGTGGATTTGGGAATCTTTACCCTCAAAATTATAATTTCTTCAAACTATTCTTCATTTTCAAATATTACTCCAACTGCATTGATACTAGCTTGAAATTTTCTTACCTTATTTGAATGGAAATGAGTAATGAGTATATATATATATATATATATATATATAATCTTTCCATCTAGTCATCTCACTTGTAAGAATGAGATGGACAGTGGCTTATGCCAAAGGGCATTCATTTTGTTGTTTGAATCTGGAGCAAGTAAATAAACTTATTCCCCTATTTTAAAATTTTTCATTACTGACCTTCAGTAATATATTCAGCATATTACTATTGTTTGTCATTTGCAATCAAATTGGTCTGCTCCGCAGCCTTCTCTAATCTTACCTTTAATTCTTGAAGATAATTAATTGCTGATTCACTTAAATTATTTGGTATGGGAATTTCTTCTGACCATGATATCTTCAACACTAATAAAGAATCTCTTAGTTTCTTCCATACATCAGCTGGAAAAGTGAAACACCAGTAGTACAATATGGAACTTCTTTTTAGGCAAAAAGTAAATATGATATACGCTTACACCAGTTATGCGGGTCACTTCTAATGATGTGATGTACCATTTGCTTAAGTGCTTAATTCCATCGCTCAACTAATCTATTCTGTAGCACTGTAAGCAGGAGTGGAAAATCTGGGAGGAGAACCGAGTCTTATCTTAAATTCTTGAGTTAATTTAGAAATGAAATTTTTCCCAATGTTACTAGATATTACATGAGGTATACCTGTTCTCATGAATATTTCTAAGTGTGCTTCAAATGTGGCTTGGGCTCCTTAATGGTATTGTTTCTAGCCTACGGATATGTTGATTCACTAAACATAGTACATATTAGTGTTTCTTTGCAGATGGAGGTTCAATAAGACCAATTATTATCAATCTTTACAATATCAAATAGTAGCCCTGGACAGGTGTTATTGGAATTTTATCAGTCTCAGGACTTCTCAGTTGATAGTTTTTGCATGCTTTGCAAAAGAATTCTACATCTGATGATAAATTGGGCAGGTTAAAAATATCTGATCCTTTTCTTTACGCAGAAGTGTGCTCTAAAGATTGAGTTATGTGATAACTCAAGAACTTATTAAGAGGTAAAACTAATTGGAAAACATTCAGCCCAAATATTTTTTCTAGATGGTGTAGCAATGAATAAATAATTTCCCTTTTTCTGCTCTCATATTTCCAAGCTTCTTTTAAGGTTGGGCAACTCTTTTGCTTGTCCCTATTTCCATGCTTCTGACAGAATGGTTGTCTTATCGTCTCCGCAGGAGGAGAGTCGGAGTCAGCTGTCTCCCTTACTACCTCTCAATTTCGCCTTAGGCAATTCTAAAGAAGAAATTCTCTGTCCATAGTTGCTTCTGTTTTAACGGCTAAACTGAAATTTTCTCCTTCGCAACATGTCTCCTGAAGAATTGTCGCTGCAACGAATTTTTTTAAGTCAGCATCGTCGTCATATTCTTTTCTTTTCAGAAATTTGCGTTTCAGTTCGACTAATTTCAAATCGAAAGTTGCTTCTTTGCCAATATCCTGTAAGATTGCGATCAAGACTTCCTTCTTAACGTTTTGAACATTTTCTTCTGTTTATTTTACTTCTCCCACTTTAAAATTTCATTTCCAGTTTTAATTTACGCTCTAAAATTTGAAATTTCCCAAAATGAGTCATTTTGTTCTTTTTAGCTCTTGTTCTACGAAATAGAACTGTTTGTGGTGTGTGGTATGGGAGAGAAAATTAACGATCACCATTTTCTGGACATAAAATTTATTTGTTTACTTATACACATTTAATAACAGATTAAAACGCATAACTTACTCGGAGCATTCCCCTCCTACCGAACGGCGATACTATTCTAAAATACAGCAACATCTTTCGAATAAGGTAAACGATGCCAGAGCAGTTTGTTGATAGCCAGATACTACACCGAAAATGGAGAACTTTTTGTCGTTTTACAGAACAAAACTTTCATTCCTCATCAAGCACTTGTAAGAAAATTAATATTCTTGTTATGACATATTAAAAAATCTGAGCAAGATATTCGCTATATATATGTACATCCTTATTTAGCAAAATATATATACACACACACATATATTTACAAGTGTTTCACGTTTTATCTGATTTTTTTTAGCTGATCTACTCAAGGCCTAAATTCATGGTCCAAAACAACATTTCCTTCGTTCTCGTTATTGGTAGGTAGTGAGTTCGAACCCCGACCCAACTGTAGATCCGTTGTATACACAAATTACGGTTGGGATACCACTATTAGCGTATACAATGCCGGGGTAAATAAGTCGTGGTCGCAATGAATCCAAGTTAAATGATACATCTGGAAGTGTTAGGCCAAGTCTGGATCTCCTGCTTAGTCCATGCTCCTAAAATACGAATAACCATTCATTTGCGGAGCTTCTATAACACAACCACTGTCGGTGCATTTATATATAAGTTGCTATCACTTCCCCTTCTTGCTCCTTGTTGTGCTAAAATAGGCGAAATATTCCAGTAGAAACTGGACAAAAAGAACAACACACATGCACACAAATATATGTATGTATATATATTATACACATATATATACGTATAATACGTATATGTACATACACACACACACATATATGTATACATATACACAAACACACTTACAAACACACAAACATATATACATATACATATACACACACATATATACATATACACACACATATATATGCATATACATATACACACACATATATATATACATACATATATATATAGATACACACACATATATATATACATATATACACACACATATATATATATACATATATACACACACATATATATATACACACACACTGCTGGACAATTGCTAAGGACGAATAACACTATCACCCATAGCAACCACATACTTCCAGTTTGCAATGGTGTCGTGAGCATCGCAATTGGATTCAACAAGACTATGCATGCGTACAAATCTCAGATGAGAATAGGTTCTGTATGTCATCGGATTGTTGACGCCAACTGATCTGGCGCGAGAGTGGTACTGCTTATCGTCCAGAAAACATCCAGGAAAGGGACTGATATTCGAAATGACTTTTCAGACCAATTGCGATGCTCACGGCACCATTGCAAACGGGCAGTATGGTGCTGTCTGGTCAATGAGACACACACAACAGGTCTGCGGCCGTATAGTCTTCCTCCCCTCAAATGTCTGGCCACAGTTTTTCGGGAGATGTGCTTTCCTGAGACAGCAAGAAACTGATTTGCCACCTGCTGAGCTGTGGTGCGCCTGTTCCTTTTTGCTGATAGGACGATATATCTGTCTTTTGCGGGCGTCGTACTTCTAACACGATCTCCCCCTTACCGCCTACTACACATTCCAGTAGTTTTAAATGACTTCCACTGCCGTGAAACAACGCTGTGAGCGATGTCGAACTCCCCGGCAACATCTGTTATTTTTCGCCCTTCTTCGATCTTTTCAATAATTCGGTCCTGCATAAAATCATCTTAGTGATGTTGGGAAGACGTAAAACTTTGACTTGAAACAACAACTGTCCACACGCGTAAAAACGTTTATAGCTCTTATGAATGCTATCACGTCATGAGCAGACGTGAAAAAAAATTTGCAAACGCATACTTCTTACTATATCCCGCACTTATGATTTTCCACATTTTGCTTCCTTTCATTTTGTGGTTGCTATGGATTATAGTGTTATCCATCCTTAGCAATTGTCCAGCACAGTGTATGTTTAATATTTATTATAGTATTTAATTTTTTTAATTTATTGACAGCCTTGCCTTATATGTTTCTTAATAACGGGATTGTAATAAATGGGAAAAATATTTCTTTTAGAAATGTATACTGCATATCTCTTAAAAACTGTGAATTGTCAATTAAATATTTTATTTTTATTGACGTGAGATTGTTATCATGAGGAATTACTTTAAATATCACTGCATTTACTTCATTTTTTATGTATTTAGTACACACTATATTTTCACTATGATAGGAAAGAAAAATTGTCTTAGATTTTGCAATATGAAAATGGCTTGAAAAGGTATTTTTATGAAAGAGATATGATTACACAAGCCTTATTTATTTTTTTATTAATTCTTAAAATATTAACATTTGTTAATATTTTTAGAATTAATAAAATATATACATTATATATATATATATATATATATATATATATATATATATATATATATATATATATATATATATATGTATGTATGTATGTATGTATGTATGTATGTATGTATGTATGTATGTATGTATGTATGTATGTATACACTACTGGCCATTAAAATTGCTACACAAGAAAGAAAGGCAGATCAAAATGATATTTATTGGACAAATATATTATACTAGAAATAACAAGTGATTAAATTTAAAAGAAAATTTGGCTAGATAGATACTGAGAATTTAGTACCCAGAACAACCACCTCTGGCAGTAATAACAGCAGTTATACACCTAGGCATTGAGTCAAACAGAGATTGGATTGCATGTACAGGTACAGGTGCCCATGCATCTTCAACACTATGCCACAGTTCATCAACCGTAGTGACTGGGGTTTGGTGACGAGCCAGTCGCTCGGCAACCATTGATCAAATGTTTTCTATTGGTGAAAGATATGGAGAACGTGCTGGCCAGGGCAACAGCCGAACATGTTCCGTATCAAGGCAGGTCCGCACAATACCGGCAACATGCGCTCGGGCTGAAACGTAAAGTTTTGCAGGGCATGAATAAAGGGTAGATCCACGGGCCGTAACACACCAGAAATGTAACGTGCACTGTTCAAAGCACCGTCAATGCGAACAAAAGGTGACCGAGACGTGTATCCAATGGCACCCCATACCACCACGCCTGGTGATGGGCCAGTATGACAATGACAAATGCACGCTGCCGGTGTGCGTTCACCACGATGCCACCAAACACGGATGCGACCATCATGATGCTGTACACAGAACCTGGATTCATCTGAAAAGATGACGTCTCGCCATTCGTGAGTCCAGGTCGTCCATTGAAGGCGCTCTTGTCTATGACGCAGCGTCAAGGGAAGTCGCAGCCATTGTCTCCGAGCTGAGAGTCCTTGCTGCTGAAAACGTCGTCGAACTGTTCGTGCAGACACTTGTTGTCTTCCAAACGACCCCGTTTCTTGACTCACGGCTCGTGACGAGGTTGCACGATTCATTACGGCCATGTGGATAATATGCCTGTCTTCTCGGCTGCTATTGATAGGTGGCCGTTGAGATCCCGCATGGCGTTCCGTATTACCGTCCTGAGCCCATCGAGTCCATATTCTGTTAACAGTCATTGGATCTCGACCGACGCGAGCAATAATACTGCGATAAGATAAACCGCAATATCGGTACGT
This sequence comes from Latrodectus elegans, assembly GCA_030067965.1. Classification (NCBI taxonomy): domain Eukaryota; kingdom Metazoa; phylum Arthropoda; class Arachnida; order Araneae; family Theridiidae; genus Latrodectus; species Latrodectus elegans. The sequence goes on along the minus strand of CM057819.1, from coordinate 6,722,062 downwards.
TACAATTCGACCTTTATCGAAGTCAGAAACGTGTTAGTACGCATTTCTCCTTACACGAGGCATCACAACAGCTTTTCACCAGGCAACAACGTTCAAATGCAATTTGTGTATGAGGAACCGGCTGAACAATTTCCTCATTTAAACACAATGTAGGTGTCGCTACTGGCGCCTTAAAATTTCTTAAATAAGTTTAGCTTTTCTAAAATATTCTAGTTAGAATTTTTTATATTTGAATGATTCTAGAACTATTTAAATGTGCAATATCTTTTTTATGAGTTTTCTATATTTTGTATCGATTTTTTACATGATAAAATTATTCAACTTTTTAATAGGGTTTTGCCGAATTTTCTTAAAAATATTGAATGAATTTCTTTAACGGCTTACTTAAAAATTTTAAAATTGAAAAAATATTTTTAAATATTTTTTATAAATTTTTCATAACATGAAAATTATTTAATGAAATTCATAAAGTTCAAACTTCTGTGTCATCTTAAATTGATGGATCATATTAAATATCATATAAGCGAACACTTCAATCGGGGGTATAGAACTATAATAATTTATTATCGCTCTCTATCTCTAAATTCCATTTTAAAAGAAAAGAAAATAATAGTTCTTACTTAAAATCATACGTAAATAGAAAAATTATAATGTATTAGATTGATAAAATACAGGATAATGCATAATATAATTGCTGAAATGTTTTTGACACTTCTTTTCAGAAAAAAATCACTGTACGGTCACCCTTGGCGAAATTTTTAAAAAGTAGCCAAGGGCATGACGAATTAGGGATCGTTAAAAACAGTGGGAAGGAAATGGCTGAAATAGTCACAAATATTTCATATTTTGTTGTTATCTAATAATGTGCTCAACTAATTTTACAAAATTAACAAAAAACGCAGATTTATTGATTTTAAACATCAAGGTAAAAATGTAAAGTTGATGTGTTAAAAATTATCCCTACAATTTTTTTCATTAAATTTTATATTAATGAATTTAAATCGGTAAATATTCATGAGAAATTAATGACAAATAGAGTTGCCAAAATATTAGTTTGCGGGTTCCTAGTTCCTTTTTATTTAAGAAACTTAACTTTAAATTTTAGTAAAACCGTAATGCGAATGATGGGTGACTTATGTTTGATATAATTGACATCAGAAAGTTATCCTTCTGTTTAAAACCTTCCTATTTTATGTTTTTTTGCATTATGTCTACAATTGGCTTTTCCTGCCACCGGCAATCATTGCAAATTGTCGGTCACAACATTTTGTATTAAATGTTCGAATGTATTTATGAGATGATCAATGATATGAGACGAGTTGACAGTTCTACTTCGTTCATCATGTCTGGATAGGACTGCCATCAAGAAAAAAATTATAGAGCTGTGGCATTCTTTTCTCTAAAATTCTGTATTATAACAGTGAATAAATATTATATCCAATTGTGAATAGGGGTCCTCTCAGTAGGATAGTTTTTGTCTTGACATTGTATCTGTATCTTCTATCTTCCTTCCAAAATAACAGGGAGTCTGGTTGCTTAGGGCATCTCTCATTATCGGAAGGTAGAGTTCGAATCCAGACTAAATTAACGGTCCTCTATGTTCACTAAAGATAGTTCGAGCATATTAAATATGTCATAGTTTTAATGTCTTCAAAGAGAAATGATACCTATGGTGTGACAGGTTAAGTATTGGGGAGTTTTCAGATTCTAAATTAGGATTCTCACATAGCATTGTCCATCTAACTGATAGAGATCAGCTCTGGGCTAGATACATAAATAACAGTGCAGATGAGCCCTAGATTAAACCTTAATATTAACGGATTTGGAATATTCTTCCATCACTAAGCTCCTCGTAGTTCTAAGCCAAAAGTCAGGGGACGAGGACACACTTGAGCTGGCGTCCTACTCTCCCCATCCACATTTGACTTTGGACTAAGACCACAGAGGTCCAGCAATTCAATGAGAGTGAATGTGGTCAACCTCTGCCAGTGGCAAATGATGCTTCACTTTGCTTACATTAAAATAAAGTGGCATGAAAATAAAGTGGCATCGTTGTGATTTACATTTTGTTGAGTCACTGGAGCGCTCTGGGCTAGGTGCAAAGAAGTATCCTGGCGAAGACACAAAAATGACAACTTCCCCTATCATATTATCACATAGCTCACACATTTTCCTTTTTTCACCTTTTATTACATTAGTTCCTACTTTTCTATTTCTGTCATCCTTAACCGCTAATCAGCAACCTTGTAATTTTGAACCATCCTCAAGTGTCGATGTCTTATGTCGCTCTTATTATCGGAAAGTAGCGAAATCGAATGCTGGTTTAACCGAAAATCCATCATGTTCACTAAAAACGCTGCAACTGGTAGACTCCAATCCAGGACAAAGTATATGGAAGCATGCCAGTGAAGAACAACAACAACTAAAAACGGCTGAGGTACGCTAAGCAGTCGTATTTCAATGTCTTCCATGTAAAATGATATTTCTGACAGTGGCAGGTTTAAAAGTTTTTCTGCTTGACTACTGTATCTAAATGACGAAAACCTCCATTCGGCTGTTTTTACTAACTGACAGAGCCCAACACAAGGATCGGTATAAGGAAACATGCTGATACAACGACAACAACTCCTTAACTAAGTTATTATTTGCAAGCTATTTATATCATCTAGAATTCACTGAGAAAGATAATATTTGAATTCCATTTAGTTTGGGGTTGTATGTACTCAGTACTTCACTATGATTCAAGAATATGTGGGTTGCTGTCATAAGATATATATACAGAGTTTGAATAAATGGCCATAAAATGAAAAGAAAAAAAAAAAAAAACCTCTGAACTGTAAGAATGCAAATATCGATGTTTTTCATCCAAAATACTTTGAAAAAATCGGAATCAGATTTAATATAAGAAATAGATTAAATATGAATGTTTTTATATTAAGATACATCCAGTATGAAAACAGGAAATGAGAAGAGATTCAATTCCAAAAATTTACAAATATTCAATTCCATGACAATTTACATAATTAAATTTATATTTTGATCATAAAAACGTAGCAGAATATGTCTTAATAACTAATTCCCCGGTACCCAAGTTCGACCGTGGCCTTTCTAACAGTTCAATTCCAAAGCAGTCTGTCTCGGCTCTTAATTTTCCAATTTGTTATTTTCAAGTTTTTGAGATCTCCTTACCTCTCAGCCTCACACGCTTATAACTTCCTAGGTCTTACGTTTTATCAGTCCTAAGCGGACCCTTAAAAATATTTTTTATACATTGGTTATCATATTCTTTCCATGTGTCCTAACCACTGGATTGCTTTTGGAAGCCGTGGTATTCCATCCAGAATTGTTGGATTCGATTCCCAATGTCGCCGAAGACCCACTGAGTACATGCGATGTTAAATCTAGGGAATCGAAAGTCCTGTGGTCGGCCGTTTAGCAGTTACCATAGGTGTCTATTGGTCCGATTTTATGTTTTTGAAGGAAAAAAGAAAATATTTGGAATACCCTAAGTTCTCTTGCCGAAAAAGTTCCATGTAATGAAAAAGACGTAAACCTAACAACTTTTGTAAAAGAAGAGTTGGCAAAAGTTACTGAGATTTCAGGAACAGAAGCATTTCTTCGTCATCAATTTGACTTCATTTGAAGTCAATTAGAAAAATAAGTGACGATGAAAAAATTGAAATAAAGCCCCTTAATCTCACAAGAATTCTCACTCTTTATAATTTTAATAAATTAAAAATGTGCATACTCTTTTTAATTTATATTAGATTTAAAAGCTCACCATTCTTTCATTTTTAAATTCTTTTTTTTTCTAACCTCTAAATTCAACTTTTTTCAACGAAATTAAGACGATAAAATTTGAAATTACTCCATAAGGAATTATCTAAATTATTTTTCTAAGCAACTTTGATTATAAGTGACATTTTTCTGTAATTCTAATGATTAACTTTGGTTTAAAGAAAGATTTCAGCATTTCTGCTAGTTTAGAAACAAAATTAGTTTTGCTAGTTTAGAACATAAAATTTTTTAATCTTTCTATTTGTTCTACTATTTCTATGATTAGTATATACTATAGTTTCCAAAAAAATTATATACTGTAATAAAGCAACGCCATCTAGCGATCATAAGCGAACTGAGAGTACCAGACGAGCTCTAACCCTAGAGCCTAATGCTGCTCGATTATGATTGTCGGAGTTTTCCTTGTTTTAATATTCTTCTGTTTTCATTTTCTGTGTAGCATGTGTGATTTACTTGTGTTTTTTTTATGTTAAATAAATATAGAAATAAGCTAGCCGTGTGTTAAATTATTCTTCACACATATGACATAGAAAATCTGGCGCCCAACGTGGGGCTGAATCCAAAACGATAAGTATATTTTTGTTGTGATTTACATTTTGTTGAATCGTCGGAGTTGATGAGTTTATCCAAACTCATACAATCTAAATTCATATTGTTTATCCAAACAATCATATATAAATTAACTTTGGCTTACCCAAGCTTTTAAAAATATATATATATATTTCGAGCAGCAGATCCGCTTATATGTCTCTTTGTTATTCATTTCTATTTTATGATTATTTTGCTTCTGTTTTGTATCAATGTGTGAAGTGTTTAATATTATTTTATATATATATATAATGTGTTTAAGTAGTCGTATAATTTAATCATTTATACTGAATATTAAAGGCGAAATCAGGTTACTTTAAAAACGAAATTCGCAAAATTGTTGGAAAATAAGTTAGTCACCCAGACCACTGCCGCCGAGAAGCTACGCGCTTGTTTTGTTTTCTTTTCTTTTAGGAATGCGTTTCTGTTCCCGCAACAGAAATTTATTACTTTCAAGTGCCTTTCGAATGAAGGAAGGGGTCCTTCTTTTTTTTCTCATAGCTAAATAATTCTTAAAAGAGAATCTTATTTCTCTATGAATGTATATTTTATTTTATAGTAAATAAGTATAAGATTTATTGAAATTGAAACTTATTCAATAAATAAAGTCATATGTGTTCATTATATGATATATAATGTTGTTTTTGTATACATTTGCTTAATTATTTAATTGCATTTAAATGATTTTAGGAATAACAAAAGAGAATTTTATCAATTTTATAAATATGTAATCTTTCATACATGTTCTGTTTTAAATCGAAAACAAAAGTATTGAATTATTAAAGCAATATATTGTTAAGTATTATTTAAAAGAAATTTATTTGAAAATTTATTTTTGATTCTTGTATTGATCTTATTGTTGTGGAAAATGTGTATTTTTGTATATTAGTTACATTATCTAATGATTCATATTTCTGAGAATGAGTATCTGTCATTATAAAATTATCTGTTACTGCATATATAATTTATGTTTGTGGTCTATGGAAATAATTAAATAATCTATTTGAAAGAATTTATGAATATTCTTAATGATTTTTGTGCACTAATAAGAAAATATTAAATACTCTATGAATAATATTTCTGAAATTAATCTGTATGTTTGTATTGTTTTCTATATATTCAAAAATTGTTTTAAAATTTAAATGATACTTTTTATATATACAATTCACAAGGTTATTATTTTCGTATGAAGTAGTAGGTAGTGATGATTTTATAGTGTTTGTGTTATATTTTTAATATTTTTAGTAATTGTACTGGCTAGTCTCTAGTATTATTTTAATTATTTACTACAAAAGTATTACTTGTTGTTTTGTTATTCCAATAATTGAAATACATTATCTTCTTTTAAAATGGCTATACTGAAGTGTTTGATTTGATGTTTCTGGTATTTGAATAATTTTATGTTTAAGAATTTTCTTTTGGTATCATTTGATTTTCTATATAAATATTTCACTAATATTGAAAGACTTTGGTAAAAATGGCTTTTCTTGGCAAATCTAAAAAACAAGACCTCCGAACTCTTGCAACAGAGCTTGGTTTGGCTGTGTCTGATGAGATGAAAATAATTGATCTTAGAGAACTTATAACTAAAAGTGATAATTATGATGAAGAACTTGTGAAAAACATACTTAGTGTTATAATAGAAGATCGCTTAAAGGCTGAAAAAGTAGCAGAATTTGAGAGATTAGCAAAAGAAAAGGAAATTGAAGAAGAAAGATTGCGTAAGTTACAAGTTGAAGAACAATTGCGTTTAGAAAATGAACGTGGTTTTGAATTGGAAATGCTTAGGCTCCAGCTCGAAGCTCAAAAGACATCTACCTCCATTGCAGGCGCTTCTGATTCTGAATGTCAAAAATTCGAACTTAATCGTATCATTCCTAAATTTAATCCAAAAGAGGATGAAATTGGTCTATTTTTAATTATATTCGAGAGACAGTTGAAATTTATGAATCTTCCCGAGTCTTCTTGGATACCATATTTAATTGGATCTTTGCCAACTGAAATAGCACAACTGCTTGCTAGAGAAAATGAACAAGATGCACAAAATTACCAAAAGATGAAGGAAATGCTCCTTAAAAGATTTAGGGTTACTGCTGATAAGTTTTGACAGTTATTCTCACAACACAGAAAAAGTTCTGATACAACATGGCGAGACTTTTACTTTGAATTAGCCTCTTATTTTGAGGGATGGATAAAAGAAATTAATATTACAACTTTTGATCAACTCAAAAGCTTAATAATTGCTGATCAAATTAAGAAACGAACTCCACCAGAAGTCAAAGATCATTTTCTTGATTCTTGGGCAAACTGGATTAATCCTCTAGATATAGCTGAAAAACTGGATGCTTATGAGAATGTCCGGCAAGGAACAAAGAAGCAATTGAACCAGTCTCAAAGGGAAACATATTCAAGAGATGCAAACAGGAAAACTATCCCAGATAGAAAATTTCGTCCTGTGATCAATGCTACAGAAAATGCTCAAAATCGATATTCAAAAGTTCCAATAACTCGTTCCTCTACTTCTAGATTAGATGGAAGATCATCTATCCGATGTTTCGGTTGCGGAACGCCTGGAGTTATCAGATCAAAATGTTCTATTTGTACAAGTTCTAAACATGAAGATACAACTGTTAATTGCATGAACTTATTCATTAATAATATAAATACAGATATGTCAAGTATGATTGTCTTCGAGTTGTTTGGTAAGAAGATTGCAGTTTGCGCAGATACTGGTGCTTCACATTCTATTGCAGGAGAAAAGTTATATAACTTTTTACGAGATAATGGAGTTGCTTTTGAAAACAAGAAAATTTCGCTCACTCATGCTGATGGAAAACTTCAGTCCATGGTTGCCCTTAAAACCATCGTCAATCTGTGTATAGGAGGTAAAAGTGTGTTAACAGAACTTCTCGCTCTACCTGAAGCCAAGGATAACAGCACACTCTTAGGAAGAGATTTTCTCCATGCAGCTGGTATTGTTCTCGATGTTCAAAATGGGACCTGGCATTTTTGCGAAAATCCACAGAGACAGTATTTGTTCTATGTAAAACCTACTAATGCAAGAAAAGCATCAAACATTTCTAAAACTTCAGTGGTGCCTGAAACTACAACTATAGTTCACCTGACAAGCGATGAAGGGAGACATCTAACAGAGACGCAAAGAGGCAAACTAAATTGCTTACTTCAAAGTTACAAGCATTGCTTTGAACCAGGGGGAGAGCCCACTCCTTTCATTAAGCACAGAATAGAATATACACCTGGAAAGGCAAATGTTGTGGCCGATATGTTATCAAGACCAACTTACTTTCATGATAATCCAAACTGTGAAATGAATGCAATCTCTGTCGATATGCCAACTAGGAAATCAAGTGATATTCGTAAAGAACAGTTGGCAGATCCAGATCTGAAGAAAATTATCGATTGTCTGGAAAACAATGATAAGGATGAAAACTTTGCTAACTATATCAGTCGAGGATATATAATGAACGAAGGTATTTTGTATCGTTATTCGCCTGAAACGGATTCAGACGATGCGCAATCTTAGTAGACGATGCGCATGATACCTGGGAAGATCATCTTCCGATGATTCGTTTTGCCATGAATACAGCTAGATGTGACACCCCGGGTCACACTGCCGCTTATCTGCAATTCGGCAGAGAGCTTAGGACGACGGATGATATTCGTCATGACATGAGATCAATTATTAATAATGATAATTTTGTCCCTGAAATAACGCCTTATTTGAAAAGGTTTGCTCGCCTGACTCCTCAAATCAGGGAGCGAGTAGAACAAAAACAAGATAGAAGAAAGGTCTATTTTGACAAAAGACATAGACAGGCTTACTATAAGCCAGGTGACAAAGTGTGGATTACTCTACATCAAATAAGTAATTCCAGGAACAAGAAAAGTAAAAAAATTTATGCCAAGACGTGAAGGTCCATACCTCATACTTACAAACAGGTCTCCTACCACATATGATGTTGCAGACCCTGCTGCACCTAATCAAGTGTTAGGTACATATCATACGAATGTGATAAAGCCATACCAACTACCTTCATCGAAAGACAGAGGTCCAGTTGCTCCCTTAAGAAAACGAGGGAGACCTCCAAAAATCAGACAGTCAAATCCTGGCTCATCATCGAGACGATTTCAGAGCCAGAGGGGGAGTCTGTAATAAAGCAACGCCATCTAGCGATCATAAGCGAACTGAGAGTATCAGACGAGCTCTAACCCTAGAGCCTAATGCTGCTCGATTATGATTGTCGGAGTTTTCCTTGTTTTAATATTCTTCTGTTTTCATTTTCTGTGTAGCGTGTGTGATTTACCTGTGTTTTTTTTTTTAATGTTAAATAAATATAGAAATAAAAGCTAGCCGTGTGTTAAATTATTCTTCACACATATGACATAATACCAAGTATGACATTTGATTATTATACATTATACAAATAATTGTTAAAATGAAGTAATATCTGTAAAAAAGGAAGTTAAAATTGGTGTTTGAAATGAGAAGAAATCTCCTTCACTGCATTTTTCACAACATTAAGAACTAGTTTGCGATTGTATTTATTAAAATAAAGTATAACAAATTATTTTATAGGTAATCTTTATATAAAAGCAATATTTTAAATATTTTGTAGTTCTACTATTGAATTATCCTTATCATATTTAAAATAATTCTTAAAGTATGAAATATAACTCTTATGAATTATATTTCAAATTACGCTCTAAATTATTATATATATTTCACATTACATTAAATAATTATTTTTTATTTATACCGATTCAGACTACAATAGACTTTATCTTTTTGACGAATGTCTCTCCAAACTTTTCTGTTCTTAGTTTTAAATTATATTATATATATATATATATATATATATATATATATATATATATATATATATATATATATATATATATATATATATATATATATATATATATATATATATATATATATATATATAAATTTTATTATTTAAACTTTTTCTCTTTTTATTTTAAAATAATATTGAACTTATCTTTGCGAATATTTAAGAAGTTTTATTTTTTTTAAAAGCAACTATTAATGTATTTCTTATAAAAAATATTATAATTTTAAAATATGATTCATATTATGAGATAATGCGTTAAAAAAGCAAAGAATACTGACAAGAATACATATTTTTACAATTATTTTATTTCCTATCCGACGATTCGAAAACAATCTCAGCTTCCAATATTTACACGATAGAATAAACATTAAAAGGATAATGTCCACCAAGGAGTACATACTTATAGAATCAGTTAATAATCAAAAATCTAAACTTATATCTAACAAGTTGTAATCATTATTGTTGATGAGAATTAAACGTTTCATAATTTTCATTGTTTTGATATGAAATGATTCTCCAAAATGAAGACATGATTTTCAACTTCAAACTTCTTTCTTCCTTCATCGGACTTTGATTTCTTCTACAGTGTTTGGAACATTTCTTCGGGGTGGACCAAACCGTCTCCTGCGAGAAAAAAAAAAAGAATTAATATAAACAACAATGAGAAAAGAGTTAAAAATTTATATAAGACAGTTTGTCATTTTTTAAATCATTAATTATCTACTCTCTCAGTTAACTGACGTTGAGTATGAAATTGATTAAGCTTTTTTTCATTTCTTTAATTTTTAATTTTGAAGCCTGGTGACGCACTACCAAGGCACAGGTCCATGGTTCGATCCGTGAGGGCTAGGTTGACTCAACCTTTCATCCCTTCAGAGGGTCGATTAAACTGAGCACTAAGCATGTTTGGGAACTACGCACAGGGGGTTTCTCGTTAGGCTAATCACCTGACCTGGACATATGCTTCCCATTCTGAGGATCATGAACCCTCAGTCATAAAAACAGATATGAAAGCTGTAGGCCTTGTCTCCATATGGACTGTCGCGCGCGCGGCCACTGAATTTTATTTTTATCATTCATTTTAATTCATCTTCAAGAATATCTGTGCAACGCGAAAAAAATATATCGCCAAATGTTGCGGTTTAATGCCAAAAGTCTTCGGGTCTTCTCCCATGAATACTGATGAACAAGTCTTAAATGTTAATATATTTTTTAATGTGAAGAAAAAAAAAGAAGTTTATGTGCTTTTATTGAAACTAATAATTTAATTCATATTGAAGTCAATTTTAATTCATATTGTAAATTTTAAATTGAATACTACAGGAAATGAATAATAACTTTAAAACTTGCTTGAGATAAAATAAATAAATAAAAATGAAAATTTTTAAAAATAAAAAGAATGCGTTTATGAATTTGGTCAGCCGCAGGTGTTATTACACTGCTGGGCAATTGCTAAGGACGGATCACAAATTGCAATGTAGCATAACATTAAGCGAGACATGAGGCCTAGTAGGATAAAATATAGTCGCCAGACTGTTCAGACATTAGAATAAAGAATACTTATTGTTCTAGAAAATACAAAAGCTGTGAAACATCTAAAAAAATGTTCATTTGATGCTGCATACGGAAAAATGAAACAATCCATCTGAAAGTTAGCAGGCATCTTGAAGAAAGGTATCAGTACGGGATGTGTCGACGTGGAGTGTGATGCAACATTCCACACGTCGTATCATACTTTGCACAACATAACCCAGCAGCTGTTGAGGCAATTTATCCCATTCCTTTGTGAGTGCACGGATGAGGGTGTTCTTGTTTGTCGGAGGATAGTTTCGACCAGCAACTTGTTTTTCCCCAAAGCCTCTCACACATTTTCAATGGGGTTAAGATCTGGAGAACGTGATGGCCATACGAGACGTTGAATACTCTCACTGTCTAGACAATCCTGAACAGCAAGTGTTCGATGACATGTTGCATTGTTGTCCATAAAAACAAATTTATCACCGACAGCACCACGGAAAAGACGAACATGAGGAAGTAAATCTTCATTAATATATCGTTGGCCCGTCATAGTCCCATTCGCAACCACATGTAGCTGCCTGCATCCATCTATCATGATTTCTGCCCACACCATGACACTGCATGTCGGATATCGGTCCCTTCTCTGGATATTTTCTGGAATATAAACAGTAACACTCTCGCGCTATATCAGTTGGTGTCTACAATCCGATGACAGACTGAACCTACTCTCATCTGAGAATAGTACGCATGCCTAGTCCTATTCAGTCCAATTGCGATGCTCACGACACCATTGCAAACGGGCAGTACGGTGCTGTCTGGTCAATAAGACACACACAACAGACCTGGGGGCGTACAGTCCTCCTTCCCGAAAACGTTTGGCAACAGTTTATCGAGAGATATGCTTTCCTGAGGCAGCAATAAACTGATTTGCCACCTGCTGAGCTGTGGTGCGCCTGTTCCTTTTTGCTGATAGGATGATATACCTGTGTTCTGCAGGCATCGCACTTCTAACACGACCTCCCCCGTGTCACCTACTACACATTCCAGTAGTTTTAAGTGACTTCCATATCCGTGTAACAACGCTGTGAGCGATGTCGAACTCACTTGAAGCATCCGTTATTTTTCGACCTTCTTCGATATTTCTAATGATTCTGTCACGCATAAAATCATCTTAGTGATGTCGGGAAGACGTGCCAAAAATTTCAAGTTTGTCTATTAAATCTTTCCTGTAAAACTTTGACTTGAGACAACAACTGTCCACACGCGTCAAAACTTTTATAGCTCTTATAAACGCTATCACGTGATGAAAAGACGTGAAAAAAAAATTGCATACGCATTCTTCTTCGTGTACATAAATTCGTTTTGATCATTCATTCTATGTAAATTGTATATTTTATTGTTAGTTATGAGCTTCAGGAAACATTATGTTTTTTAATTTTTGGAGACCATCTACTAATTGTTTGTTGTATTATTGATTATTATTTGATATATTATCGATTGTTTGATATATTATTGATTATTATAGATATATTATCATAATAAATTATATTTTTACTGGAAAGAGTATTTTAAATTCTCTGTATGTTCTAATCATATTATAAATTTCATGTAGAGAAATTTGTGTTAGGTAAATATTAACTGACTTTCGCAAGGAAGGAATGTCACTCGTTATTTAAATCAATATTATTATTATTTTATTTTTTTTTTCATCTTCGATACGGTTAGCGTTCAGGGTCAGTTCAAAATCCAATTCTTTTCTTTCATGAGTTTTTCTGGAAAATACATTTTATACATTTACTAATTTAATTTTTTTGTCTTAGAAAGTTTTTAATGCCAGCCAGGATTACTTAGTTTTTTTAAAAATCATAATAAAATTTAAGATTGTTAAATATTTTAATGTATTTTTCAGATAAATCTCCATTTGTTAGTTAATAGAAATAGAAAAGTGTAAAGCAAAGTTTGTGTTTGCTAAAATCATAATAAAACATCTTTCAACTGATATATTTGACAAAACTAATCATAATATTTGTCAGTGAAATTAAGCTGCTTTTCAAAAGTATATGCCATTTTTTGTAGGGATTTTGCTATAATTAAATAAAATATTTAATAAATATTTTTATTATGAGTTTTTTTTATAAAAGTCAGAGCAAACTTTCAAATGTTTTTCCTTAGTTGGAAAAAACATTTATGTAATTATAAGTTGTCTACTGCAATTTCAAAAGAAATATCAATTGACTTGTTGATATTATTTTAAATGGCTTATGTGCAGCTTGTAAAAACATGCATTAAAATTAATATTACTGCAAAATTAACAAAATAGATAATGTTAAAATTAATATGATACTATTTTTTCTTTTATAGAAATAATTTAGTAATTCTTAATTTCTTTTTCTTTTCATGACATACATTTAGACACATTTTTTAAAATATCTGAATTTGACCCTCACAGAGATGAGCTTTATCTATACTTTAAGCATAGGGCAAATGTGTGTGCATATGTTTATTGTTTTATCTAAAAAATAAATTTTAAAATATTTTGTTTGTATTTTAATTTTGATAATGGCTTCATAAATTTTAATGAGAGCATTGTCATAAATGAGGCAACAGGAATATTTTGTTGAAAACTATTGATAATACAATTAATGATATTTTTTATTGTTACTTTCAAATGTTTTCAAGTGACTACAGTGTTCGGAGGAAAAGATTGGTTTTGAGCTCGACCTCATACCTTATAGAACAAAGAGAGGTAAATACTGTGTTTCTTCTTTAAGCTGCAAATCAGTAGAATAATAAGCAGATGCTTGGAAGATTTTGTCCTTACGACATTAAATATGGTCCAATATTTGTAGAAAAGCTCTATAGGATATTAAAATGAAATGGATTGAAAAATTCAGTTTTCTCAGTTTTTTGACATCTCTATGCTATGATAAATATTACGAACTATTCGAATAAACAGAGACGGAAGCTTCACGTATTCTTTCTATGAGCACAACTGTTTATCGCTATGGGCGACACCTATTGCGCAATAATAAATATTCCGGGTTTCCTTCTTTGCAATTCAAGAATATGTTTCACTCTTTATGAACTGCTCTTTTAGAAGGCAAAACGCTAAGGATGGGTAAAACCTTAAGATAACTAATTGGATTTTGTATGGCAATGAAAATTCCAAATGTATGTTCCAGACTGCCTTGAAAAAATTCGTTTTACCATTCAACTTTAGATAACCAACTTCTTGGTGTATCAAATTTTATACAATTAATTAAGGATAAAATGAAAAAAAAAATTCACTTATTTTTAAAATTGATTTAGGAACGAAATGTGTGTGATTTACTGAGTGATATTTTTAATAATTGAAATTTTGTTGAGTTTAATGATTTTTGACACGTATTACTAAACCTTAAGAATTGCTACAATTAGAATATATATATATATATATATATATATATATATATATGCTATTTAAAATTTTTGTAATAGACATGAGGCAGTGCTTAAAAAATTGGATTTTGTATGGCAATAAAAATTTCAAATGTATGTTCCAGACTGCCTTGAAAAAATTCGTCTTACCATTCTGATCCATGACTTTTTCCACTAAGAGTTTCGCCAAGGCAGGGCTCCGGGCGACCTGTTCTGCTAGCCAACTGGAAGCCATGGGTCTATGACACAGAAAATACGAAATTAATTTTCCAAAATAAGTATTCTTAAAAATGAATGGTATTATTCACGAATATGACACAATCTCTCTCTATTTTTAAAAGTTTAATGTATTGATTTAAAAAAAAAATTAAAAGGAAAAAGGTATGATTTTCTGTAAAAATAATCTTAATAAAAACTGCAAACATATTGCGATGTTTTGCTTTTATGGTTTCACACTTTTTCCCACTAAATGCAATAACTGCCTAGTAATTTTAAATTAAGGCTATGTGGCGAGGTCATGAACTTTTCCTACTTGCGAATCACAACAATGAACTCATCTTCACCTAGTGATAAAAAAGCATTCTTTGAGGCGAGCCCTGTCATTGTTGAATAACGGAAGATGCTCGGAGTTTTCCAGGTTTCCTTTCTTGTGTCACGTGAATAAGGAGAATTGCTTAAAATATGCCCTTCAGGAAAACCCGATGAACTTTAAAATGTCCTTAAAAGGCTTAGAAGCAACAAAGTTTTAAAATACTACAACAATAATGACTCGCTATCGCCTAAAAGTGATCTTTGAAGTCCAGGGATCGATCCCAACCACTGTGGAACAACGAGAGTGCTCTTATTTCTTTTTCATGCATATCTATCGGAGTCAATGCTTGAGAGTTTGCAGGTTTTCTTGCTTGCGGGACGCAGGGCACAACTTAGCCTAACTGGGAACCTAGATCAAATACTTCTTTAGGAGTCTCCTCTGTTTCACAAAAACTTTCGATTCTATTTGGTGGGTTCGGTGTAGAATCGGGTACCACTTGGTTTGGTATACATTTTGATGATAAACTTTAACTTCTGGTAATCCTGTTAACCCGATTTTTGTACTGCTTTCGTATAGCGGCCATTTTGTTAGTCACATCTTAGCAGCTATCTTGGCATCAAAAATATCGTCAAAGAATCAAGAGGTACTCGATTATAAACATCTATCTATTTGGCAAACGATCATATTCGATTGACAACGTAAACTTTCTAATTGATTTGGAGGACTTATCTGATGTGTGGACCTAAGTCATCTGAACCGTATGCTCTTACTTTAGCCAGGTTCTGGCGAAATGTGAATACGGAACACTTTCTATGAAAAGTCACGCAATTTACGCATATGATATTAAAATGCCTTACAACGGTTTTAAGCCATTACGGTGGTGTTCACCCATATGATATCAAAACCCAACAGTGGAAGAACATTAAGTTTTATGAATATTTAAGTACAAAAAGGCTTGTCGGAAATGTTTCAATAAGTTTAGAAATTGAAGACGATGCATTTTTTCAATAGTTTAGGAATCGAAGACGATCAAGAGTTTTTCCTACTAGATTGTCAGAACGGAGTTTTACTAACCGTTAAATAAAATGAGTGATTACAGTCTTGAATTAAACTGAACTAAGTGGAGCGCAATTCTAACCAATGTTCAGTAAAACCAGTCATGAAATTGATCATATTTCAGAAACAGAATAAAGACTTCAAATGCAACCAAATACGGCAAAAATTTAAGGGGAATTTAAACATATTAAACTCATATTTCTTTTCAAACATTTAGAATACATCAGTAGAAATGTGTTAGATTCTAAGGATTTTTCGATGTGCATGGGGCCATACGGGGAAATAAACATTCAAATAATCCTATGTTTTACTGATTTAGGAAATTTAATCTCTATTTTTTATTATGATACCATTCACAGTTTTAACAACAATAATAATTTATCTCAGAAGAAATATGTCTTGCTAGCAGGATAGATAGTTAGAAATATGTTTTTATTCAATATTGCTTCAAATTATTAGCATTAAACAAAATGCTAAATAATAAAATTAACAATTTGAAAATTCTGCAAAGTAATTACTAGTTAAGAATATAAGAAATAAATTTTACAAAGCCCACATATTACATTACAAATATTTTAAATTATCATACATATCCATTCCTTTTCATATTTTCTTGATTAAAATAAAAATTTCCAAACATTTTTCATTGTTAATAATCTACAACGGTCTAAAGTATCGAACCCACAACTTCTCTAATATGAGAATAACTTCAGGCTTCCTCAGTTAAGCAGTTATTTTTGTAAAACCGTTTAAGTAAAAGGGATATAATTGCGGGCATTGATTCTCACCTGTTGATATCACTGGTGTGAAGTCCGAGCTCTTCGAGGACTTCTGACTGGGGCATCCGCTTTCCGAATCCGCGGGCGGTGGAGAGGGCGGCGTTGCGGAAGCCCCTCTTCTGCCGGATCTGAGAAGATGATGGAGCGCTGCTGCAGACGGAAGCGGCCATCACGATAGAGAAAAGAATCAAACAGATACGACTCATGTTGCGAGAACTGTTAGTTCCTCCTCTGTAAGAGACAAAATTATACATACACACATACATACATACATACATACATATATATATATATGTATGTATGTATGTATATACATATATATATATATGATATATATATATATATATATATATATATATATATATATATATATATATATATATATAGATATATATATATATATATATATATATATATATATGTATGTATGTATGTATATACATATATATATATGATATATATATATATATATATATATATATATATATATATATATATATATATATATATATATATATATATATATATATATATATATATATATATATATATATATATATATATATATATATATATATATATATATATATATATATATATATATATATATATAATGTTAAACCTTCAGAATATTTCAGACTTTCTTGGATAAAATGATTTTGTTCTTCTAAAATATTCATTTTTAAATTTTTGAGTTGAATGTCAGCTTAATTAGTGAGATATTAATGTAGATGAAAGAGTAAAAAGGGAAAATATAAACCAAATTATAAAAACTTTATAAACTTGCTTTACAATTTCATTTTGAGTGACCCCATCATTATTAGCAGTTTCATTCATTTATAATCTACTTCTTAAATTGATACTCATAATTTCTCATGGTCATGAAATATGTCCACATTGATTATTAATACTGTATTCATAGGCTTAAAAATTAAATGATTAAGTGTATGAGTATCAATTACTTGTTACACAAACATTATAATTCTTAAATAATGTTATAAATATTTCAAGCCATATGAGGTTAACAAATATAATGAAAAATGATTACGCTATTTTGTACTTATTTTATTTCATAAATACAATATAGTTAATTTTATCACCAAATTAAATGGTACATAATGATATATTTTGGTATACATTGAATGATATATTATCTCCCACATTCCAAGGAATAAAATGTTAAATTGACATAAAAATATATGTACTAACTTGAGGAAGATTAACTTTCGTTATTCGAGAATAGCATCAAATTGCTAGATTAAATAAATTGCAAAATTAAGAATAATTCCAGTTGGTTGCTGATACGATTTACGTGTTTTTGAAAATTTTTTGAAATGCCTTTTATAGTGAAATTAATCTTAAATAATCAAAAAAGTTTAGCATAAAATAATAGGGAAATAAAAATACTTTTTAATATTTAAAAATTAAATAGGAATAATCTATAGGTATAACTTATTGAAGCCAAACAATACATATAAGAATGACGCATGTATTCGATATTTGAAAATTCGAATATCGGTGTTTTTTAGTCTTGAATATTCCAAAAACTGCAGAGGTTTTAATTATTTTATTTTAACAAAAGTAGCTTTTAGATAATACATTTAATTATTTAGTTTTATTTTATTAAAAATTAATTAATTCATAAATTATTTAGATTATTAATTTTAAATTTAATTTTATGGAAACGTTTAATTTTATAGTTACTTTTAGCTTAGAAAAATGTGTAAAATAATTGACAAAATTCAATTTATTCAAGCGAAATTCGTATCATTTCTGGTAGAACTATTTTAAATGCACTTTAAGAAATAGATTTTGTTTAATGGGACATTTTTAAGTGGGAAGGATATTTCTTACAATATTTTATTTTCATAGAGAGTTTTATCTGTAACATCAAATTTCATTTTTATTATTACAGCGTGAAGTTTTGCTGGTTACAGTATTGCTGTCATGATTCGAATTCCTATCAAATAAGATCCAGTCAACCGTTACAGTTGCAGAGAAATCTTAGCAGCAAACGTTATGCATTTGTAATGAATCTGCAGACGAGATTTTCGCTTTTAGTTTATTCAAGTGCTCTACTTCAATTTTTGAGATTGTAAGCTTGGGAAATATTTTTGAGCAATATGATGTGCAGTTTATAGCAAATATATAGATAACATATATCGAAAAAAATAAATAAGTGAATGAAGCTTTATACTTTGACGTAATTTTGTTTGACTGTTTTATCCAACGATTTGAATCGCTTATTTTTAGTATCATTTGAAGTTTTCATAAAACAGCTTTTCTTGTACTTTAAAAATTGGTAATTAAATGTATTTCTATATTAAAAATGTCAAAGATTTATTTACATAACTACAGAATCAAGTAAATATTTGAAGTAAATTTTTTTTTTTTAAAAAAAACTTTTTTAAAAGTTATTATTTTTTTTATTTATAAATTATTATTATTATTTTTTTTTGCTAATTCATCAAATAATTTTGCTCACTTTTATGAGTTTCAATTATTAAATGTTATACTTTATTGAAATATTAACTGAAAATATTACCTATTAAAGCTATTAGAACAGAATAAATACACGCAGAAATCAGAATATAAGATAATAATTTATATGGAAAAAATCAATATAAGATTTTAATTTATATGAAAAACCATTCCACGAGACATATATGAATAAATACGGAAATAATGAATAATGAAATCTTGTCAAAAAAAAATTGTTTTGTGAAATTTTTTGTGTTTTTTAATTTTTAAAATTTATATTTAGAGTAATAAAACAGTAAATTAAAATTTTCTGCTATTTTGTTTATTTTATCACAAATGATGGTGAAACGAAAAATATTCGCTCTATAAGCATCAAATTTATTCATTTATTTGAATTTTTTCTGTTACTTAGCAGTTTTTGGCTAAATACTCTTTTAGCGTTTCACTCATAAAATTTCTGCAGAGCGTCCGTCGTTCTGCCTCAAATTTTTTTCTCGCAACATTTGATTTAGATTAGTTTATATTGCCTTTAGCCTCTTTGTATATATGTAAAGTAAAAATGTCTATTAAACTAACCATAAAAATCAATACTGAAATTTTGCAAAGATAACCTATTTCTTTTTCAATCTTTTAGAACAATCTTTATAAGTCACTCTTATTAAAGTTTAACTGGTTAGAAATATTTACATAATATTCGCATGCTTTTATACATATATTAGCTATTAATTGACAAAAAAATTACAAAAACCAAAAATTAAGTGTTTTCTCAATTGCATATTTATCACAAAAAAAGAGTTCTAAAGTATTTATTAAACGCAGTAAATTTAAAAATAATATTTTCTAAAAACATAATTATTTAAAAAATACTATATAAATATTGTATTATTTAAAGTTTTTACGTCATTTAGAGTTAATTTGTACTAAACATAAACAGATAAATTATTAATACTATTTAAGGATAATAATTATGTATAATTTAAGAAATTTATAAAGTATTCAGAATTAATGTTCTATAAATTAAATTTATATTAAGTTAATAAAATTATTTTTATTATATGTTTGAGTACAAAATATTCACAATATTTATACTAAAATATTATTGAATGATAGAAAATAAAACATAATTTTAAATAATAATATTTATCAATATTTTAATTGGAATATCAATTTAAATGATATTTAAATACTAAATATTTTTAGGAAAATACTATTTCTTATAAATTGTGTTAACTTAGGTGATTATTTTTTTTGTTATATCACATAATTAGTTTTTTTATTATGTTGCATTATGTGATTAAATTTTATTTTAAAAATATAATAAATAGGATTTTTTCCTTTTGTTTGTTTGAATTTCACTAACACCTGTGTAAGTGAGAGAGAGACAACCAGCATTTCTCTCTCTCTTCTCCACTCCAGCATTGACTTGAGTTTAATATCTAGTCAAGTAAAAACATATCGCTATCACTTTATCTGGTGATTAGGTAAAGTGACAGTGATACGTTTCCAGTTGCCTTTTTCTGCTTTCCGAATCCGCTAAGCACTGTCGACCACCTCATAATTTGAACTAAGGACAAATGGCGAAGGCGAGATCTCAACTGAATTGATACCCACATATACAATCTACTTTGCATCAGTGGACAGAACTGACAACGAGCTCCAGACCTTAAGCAACTGTTCGCATTCCTTTCAGCATGAAGGTTTTTTTGGTGGATTAGATATCGAACTTGTGCTCTACCAAGTACTAGATCTACCTTTGAAATAACCCAATTTTTTTATTCCCAAATACAAAATATTTGAATTCATCTGGGGATATAGCTTCTTTTTATGTAAGTTCCTTTTAAAAGCTGTCAAAAACTATAGCGTGTTTTTTTACCAAATATTGTATAAACATGTTTTATTTTGATTGAACCCCATGATGCTTGAAGAGTATTCTCTCACTGCCGAAGTTTGCCACAAAGTTAAATAATCGTTGAGGATTAATTAAAGTGTAAATGAATAAATAAAAATTTTAATACTAAATCTGTTATAAAATCAAGCTATCGACACTCTGAATATTTTTGTAAAATTTAAAATTTATGAATATGATTTATCTTTGTTTGCTTTTAAAGTTTATGAAAAGAAGTAATCAATATCATTCATTTTCTTAACTGAAAATAATCTTGCCGCCTCTTCTCTTAAGAGATAAAAAAAAAAAACCTTCCATAAATAATTATGTTGAAAAACAAGAAGAGATGAGTCTAACAAATTAAAAAATAATTATGTAACGGGAAAAAAAAATGTTAGACGCCTTTTATTTAAGAGTTATCGGGGAAATTGGAGGTTTTAATCAAAATAAACTTCGGTGAATCAAGAGGCAGATGGTTAATGAGATTTTTCAAATTATCTTTTCATCTAATAATCTTGTCGTCTAATAAATGTAGACGAAAAATATTTGCTTTTGACAATTAATACTTAAAATTTGAAATTTAAAGTAGATTAGTAATATTCAAGTTAGCTGTAATTTAAATGTTTTTAACTAAGAAGCGGTATAAAATTAAATATTACTTGTAAGGTTATAGGATATATGAAATTAGAGGTAAGAAATTAAAATCTGATTATGTCTGAATTCAGAGAAATGAAAAAAATTATTTTAAATTTTAAATATAAATATTACGAAACATTTTTCTTCAACAAAATTTTTGCTTTGAAAATTAAATATTGTTTAAAAACTATAACATTATATTAAAATTCCATAACATTTTATAATTATTGCTACTACAAGAGCGTTGAATTTGACATTTTAATATTTCTTGGTGGTTAGCATTTTAAAATTCAACACAAATTTTTGTGAGTACACTCGTTCCATATAATTTTTGCAGTAATGTTTGTAATGACTTGAAATGCATTTATCAATTAAGCCCACAAGAGAGATAAATAAATTCATGGTAAAAGGAAAACAAAAAAAATAATAAAACCTAGTATTTGACTTTGTTTAGATTTATTAAATTTGGTCATAGATTAGAATTTATAGTCAGATTATTTTGGTATCACTAAATGAGGAAATAATTCTGTAGTGAAACTTTTTTAAATTGGGATATCTTTTAATAGAGTTTTAATTTAAAATTTACTTATATTACTTAAGGCAATATCGCTTAAGGCAATATCGCTAATGTGAAAAAGTCATACGTATTTTATATAAATCACCATAAAATAAAATCTTAAGTTAGAATTAATTATCCTTCAAGGAGTAAAAATTTATTGATGAATAAAATATTATTATGTAATGTAAGAAATTAGTGTTAAGAAAAAAATAATAAAAAACTGGAAATATTTATATAAAAATTATTTGTTTAAAAGTACAATATTATATGTATACTTTTGAACCTCCATAAATTATTTTCAGATAAAAAGTGCAAAATGCTTGAAG
This sequence comes from Latrodectus elegans, assembly GCA_030067965.1. Lineage (NCBI taxonomy): Eukaryota > Metazoa > Arthropoda > Arachnida > Araneae > Theridiidae > Latrodectus > Latrodectus elegans. The sequence continues at coordinate 6,699,613 of CM057819.1, read as the reverse complement.
AAGGACACTATTATATTTATATATATTTGGTTAAAACAAAATTTAAATAAATTATTTATTAAAAGACAGAGTAATATCTTTTAAATATTTAATAATTATTAATAAACAAAATAGAATGCAAAGTAAGGATTTAGTGTTGAGAAACAAATATAAAACATAGAAAATTGTTATACAAAAATTCTTTTGTTTAAAAAGTAAAATATTACTTTTGAACGCGCATTAATTATTATCAGATAAAAAATGCAAGATGCATGAAGAAAGATATTATTATATTTATATACATTTGGCTAAAGTAAAATTTAAATAACTGATTTATTTAGAAACAAAGTAATATCTTTTAAGAAATTTTAGCATCACAAGTAAAAAATGAAATAACTACAATTTTTTTTTAATTAAAAGATTTTTAAGAAATTAGAAAAGTGCTTCTTATAGATGAAATGTTTAGAAAGAAAAAGAAAAAAGAGGTATAATAGAAAAAGTAACAACGAAAATGAAAAAAAGAAGAGAAGTGAGGGAGAAAAGCATTGAGAAATAATATATATATCAGCCGCTATTCTTTGGAAGTGATGAATTCTCCATCCTGCTGGAAAATCAGACTCAGGTGTCAATATTTTGGGAGTTCGTTATGAGAAAACAAAAGTATTTAAACAATCGAGATACGTGAGACTAGGGACAGAATAAAAGAAATATAAAATGATTCCTTCTATCTCTATTTGTCATGTCTGTATTCGTTCAAAAATTTATGCATTTTTGTGGTACCTTGATAATTGCGATAAAAGTTCCTTATTCACCTGACATAATACACTCATAATTGTAATTTTTAATAACCTTTGCTATCTTTTCAGTTTTCTTCAAATATTTCGGTTTTCGGCATCAGTAAATGATATAAAGACAAATTACAACCAAATGGACTTTATGAACAGAAATATATTCCATAGTACATATAACAAAATTTCTTGACTTTTTTTTATTCTGTAAAGTACAATAGAATCCAATTATTTGAACTCGGTCAATCCGAATCACTGATCATTTTCAGAAAAAAAAAAAAAAAAAAAAACAGCTGAAGAAGAGAAAAAACTCAAGTAAAAGAAAGAAAAGAGAAGTGACAAGATGAAAGATTATTATGAGACGCGTCACTCGAAGAAGTCAAAAACATTCTTTGGAAAATTCCTGGATGTTCAGAAGTGTGTGCTGAGGATTATAAGAGATAGGATTATATGAGTCAAGTATTGGATTTTAAATTACAAATGATGGTCAACTTATTGAAAGTGTTGATAAAAAAGATGATCTCAATGCTCAAGTTGAAACAAACATCAACTAGTGAAGCATTTACCGGCTTTGATTTGAAGCGGGTAAAGTAGCATCCAAAGTTTGACCATAGGAAATGCTTACCGTCCAGCGGATGTGCCACTTGGCTGCCTGAAAATGAATGAGGGCAGTGAAACAGCTTACTTTGTCCGACATGTTCAGCAAGCAAATGACTTTCATTTACAACGCTGTACATAAATACTGTATTAAGGTACAGCACACATTAACATTTAAAAGTGTTGCTTTAACATTTAATTGAATAAAAGTTATTTTTAAAAATAATTTTAGTGTTTTTTTCGATTTTCAGCAAGCAATAATTAATTTTTTAATTAATTATTGAAAGCAATAATTAAGGAAAAGAGTCCAATAATTTTTTAATTAATTATTGGACTCTTTTCCTTTAAAATAATCCGATTAACTTAAATTTTGATTATTTAAATGGATCTTGGTCCCATTTGATTCGGAAAATTGAAGGTCTACGGTATAAGTATTTTAAAGAATTTTAAAGAAAGGAATTTTGTCTTGCCATTTAATAACACACACACACACACACACATATATATATATATATTATTTAACAATAGCAAGACAAGGGGCACAAAACTAAAATTAAACGCGCAGTTAAAATGACTTAAATGACAGGAATTATATTCTAAAAATAACGTCTAGAAATTCATTTTCGATGCCAATTTATAATTTTCGAAATTGCTGGGAGCAATCATATTTAAGCACATTTGCTTCTTTTAACTAATTACAAAAGACGATAAGAATGGGGAAGGAGGTCATTAATCCTTCGAAAACGATTCCCAAATAGGTGTGCCCCCGGATGTAATCCGTCTTCGAAATATAAGTCCTCGATGATTTCGTTTCAGTCGTGCTCAGTGTCATGGGATTGCTTTTATCGAAGTTGCCACTTTTCAGTTATGAAATTAGACACGTGTGTGTAAGGAGCACGGCATTGCCATTTTATTTTTTGGGAAGGAAATCCCCCAAATGAAATTGAATCGCTGAGTTCATTGTAGTAATGATGTTTGTTCCATTTTATACAAAAATACCATACATTTAAAAATAATAGGGTAGAAAATTTTAAAGCATAGAATTAATGATGATTGATAGTACATTTATCCCGGTTTGTTGTATATGTATTAATTTTTGTGCTTTTATAAATCTAATAAATATTAAATGTGTGTTCAAATAATCATTAAAATATATTAGATATTTATATTAATAAAAATATAGAAATCAGTCATATATTAGCCAGATTAGCTTTACAAGAAGGGAAGGGAAACTTATATATGTATGTATATATATATATATATATATATATATATATATATATATATATATATATATATATATATATATATATATATATATATAAATATACCTTTTAAAATATTTTTAATTTAAAAATTAAATAAAAATCATATTTTGAAATTTTAAATAATCTGTATTACCTACTTTTAGAGATTTTGAATTATAGTGTCGAGATATTGTTTGTATTGGAGAGTCAATTATATTAGACTAAATCTAATTTGATAACGTTTTTGGATATTTAACATCCATTTTACAAGTTTATATATATATATATATATATATACAGCATCTCATATTGTGAGATAATATCCATTGTGATATTTTTGGATTTGTACAAATTTATTAGGTGTTTCATTGAAATCTGATATTTGAATATAAATTTAGAATATATTTTAAATTTATTTCTGAAAAAATAATTCCTTTCAGATTATAAAAATGCGTGTTGATAATCTTATATTCGTCTTCTTATGCTGTACCACTTTGAGAAAGATAGAAAGCAGCGCAGTCATTCAGTGATCTGGATGGTTATTTCGGTAAAAGCACAATCAGTGCAAGGAATGGTTAACTTGTTTCAAATTTGAGGGCATTTGCTTAGAAAAACAAGGAAGAGGTCTACCATTGAGTTTTGATCACCAGGAACTTTTGGCAGCCCCTGAACGAAAGCTTGACAACTCGAATGCTGTCCAACAATTTTAATGTGGACAGCTCAACCATCGTTCTTCATCTCAAAAAGTTTGGAAAAATATGGAAAATGACTAGATGGGGTCCTTACGAACTCAACGACAACAATAAATCTGAGCGAATTCAAATTTTCACCGAAATACAGCCACAAAACAAGCAAACTTCGTTCTTAAAGGACCTCGTCATTGGGGATGATCATGGTTTCTCTTCAAAAACCTCAAACGAGAGGAAATCTGAGCGTTACCAAAATAAATAACGAAGAATGCGCACAAGTGCAATGATATGTCTACGGGTAGCAGGGGAAATATTAGCGGTCTTCTGGTTGGTCCCTGCTTCAAACTCTCTATGAGGCCACCCGGTTGATTCTGTCTATCTGGTATAGCCCATCCCAGGGTAAGGGAAGTATGCTGGAGCAACAAGAGGGAAGTATGCTGGTGCAACAAGAGGGAAGTATGCTGGTGTAACAAGAGGGAAGTTCATTGGGGGCAACAGCAACTGTAAGAAGTCAATTTCATGTGTTTGTTAAGAAAAAAGCGGAACCACCCATTAATCCATTAGAAAATCATCATTCTATGGCCGTGATATAGACCTTCTTGCAAGCAAATGGGAAGCAGTTTTTAAAGCAGATGGTGACTACGCTCCGGTTTAATCATTCAAAGATGTTAGTGTTGATTTTTTTTTATGTTTACAGTTTTATAATAAATTGTGCTTTACAATGTTTGATGTTATCGTTTAAAAACGTCTGGTGATTTTGCACCAATTTAATATTATCTGTTCAAGGTTTGAATATTCTCATATCAACAAATATACATTAAAAAACAGAATCGCAGTATTCCATTCTTCAACAATGTCTACGTCGAATCTGTCACTTTTATGCCAGAAGACCAATATATCACCGCTTAAAACAGGAATTGTTTGCATGAAATAAGTCTAGTTTAAGCACATGAAGTTGAATGGAAAATTCGTAGACCAGTTTTTAAATTCGTACATATATTCTGGGACAAGCAAGAGATTTTTTTTTTTTTTTTTTTACGTACAATTGCGATTTCTGTATTGTTTGTCTAGAGCTTTGATTGCGTTATTTTAGGGAAGACAATTCTAGATTCGTCCTAATTGTTGTAGAATAATAAGAGACTAATATTGTGTTTTGTTTAGGTTTTAGAGGTTCTCTGTCTGGTTGGGTACTCCGATATTTTAGTTGCATTACATGTAAACAGGGTTCTTTATCAACGAAATGATTAATTATGTCAAATATGAATACAATTTTTAAAAAATGCTTCAGAGTGATTAAACTATTGTACCGCGATTTTGGATTCGTGGTGGTTCGAGAGTCAATAAAACAATCTCTTAAACACCAACTAAGTACAAGAAATTCCAACTGTAGAAATTATAATTAAATAGCTCCAATGCAGTTAATACCAAGAGTATCAGCTTTCAATCGCGAAAGTCTCTAATAGCTCAGATAAGCAACAGTTTCTCAAAGGTTCACTAGAACTCAAGAGTGATCGCATTTCTTAAACCAGTCGTTTAGCGTCACCACTCTCAGCGTCTCACTATAGTTTTCTTAACGGGTGGGGGTATTCATACCGACTTGGCGTGAAAATCTATCTCGTTTGATATTAGTAGTCAAGTTTCGGCGATGAATTTTTCCAAAGGTATTTATTTCTCACCAAGTCCCAAAAAGTCTCACTAAAGATTGCCAAGAATCTCGCCAAACGGTCACCAAGTAATCAAATTGTTAAAAATGACGTCTTTAACGTAAAACACGTCTGCTTTTAAGTATTTCCGAACTGTCAGATATGCTTTAAAACAAATACAATGATATTCACAAGTTTGTAGCCCTATTTACCGCGAATTATCAAATAACTTTATGTTCATTGTGGCTCAGCGGTACGACTGCACTATTTATCAGATTCGATCTCAGGCACTGTTGTATTTGAAGAGATTGATGGTGAGGTTCTGCTTTTTATATGAACAACTGTCAAGGAGGGTGCTTCGAAGTTGTCTGGGTTTTCACTTTCTTATGGGACAGGATTAGGCATCATTATTGAAATGTCTTTCCGGAAAGAAAACGTTTTGAGCATTAATACTGCTTCCAACTTTTAAAAAATTTAAAATGTAAAACTAAAACCACAGTGACCTGATTGGTTAGGGCAGCACTATCCAAAGCCAGGGGCCGTGGTTGGGTTTTTAATATTATAATGAAAGAATAAATTTTTCCATTTTTTCAAATTTTGTTGAAAGAAATGATTTTATTTTTTATATGGTATCATAAATAAATAACTAAAATATAGTATCATATTTGTACATACGTATTTGTGAGTCATTTTCCGACTCGTGTCTAGTGGCTTATTCACGGAGCGCAGTCGTCTGTTTCCTCTCAAGGCCGTTGCGCAGAATAACAGAAGTTGCAATGCTTTGATCTTTTAAAAAACCGAGACAGAGATGAACATAAAAATTGCAACTGATTGATTTATTAGATTGCGTTTCCCGCTAACCGTCGGGCAATTGGAGAGTGATACAACATTGGCCGCGCGCGTCATTTATTTATATCGGTTGTCATTGGACGCGACGAGTGTCGTGTAGTAGATATTTAGTAATTGTACTGTTTGTGCGTCATTCGAGCTTCATTTATTTCTTTTGTCAACTTAAAATTATAATTTAATTAAAGAGAACTCTATTGTGCAAAATAACAAGCCTTATTTTGTCTGTGAAGAAGCGACAAATAAGTGATGAAAATCGTGCATTTAATGAAAAATGGGAATTAGACTATTTGATCTGTAACAATAACAATGAAATTCAGAGTATAATTTATATGTAAGTTTTGTTGGTGAATAAGGAATACAATGTGAAACGGTACTATATTTTTTTACATGAAGAAAAGTATAAAAAAGCATATCGGTGAAACAAGAAAATTTATTGTAGCCGAGCATAAAAAAAAACTAATACACATCAAACAAGTATATTTTCAAAGGTAAGTACAAATAATGAACAAAGTTTGTCTGCGTCTTATGAAGTTTCTTTACTATTAGCCAAAGCAAAAAAAAAAAACATTCAGTGATGGGAGTTTAATGAAAAAATGCGTAGTTTCTATGGCTGAACGCTTCATGCAGCTAAAGTTGGGGGAAAAGTTTGAATCTGTAGCATGACCTCATTAAACAGTGGAGCGACGAGTAGATGATATGGGCGAATATGTTTCGAAAAAAATTATGCAATTGCATTTTGGATTGCGAATACTACTCAATGTGTTTGTATGAAAGCACCGACCAGACAAATATTAGTCAATTATTAATATTTATTCGTTGCATTTTAAAAGATTTTACTATTACGGGGGAAATGTTAAATTTGATATCGTTATCCGTAACAACTAAAGGTGCAAATATCTAGCTAGCTGTCAAAAAAAAAAAAAAAAAAAAAAAACGTCATAGACTACGGAGGGTTTCAAAAATGCTCTTACATTTTAACTGATGGAGTAAAAGCCATGATGGGAATAATGACCTGATTCGTGGGACTTCTTAAGGAAAATAGCATTCATTGCCCATTGTTTCACTACATAATACACCAGAAAGCCTTGTGTGGAAAATCTTTGCGCCAAACGTATGCCATGAAATTCTCTCGTTGTTAGAATAACAAATCGCATTAGAGGCGGAAACAAAGTTTTGACTTTTAGAAAATTTCTAGATTTTTTAAGTGAAACTGAAGCGACCTATGGGGAGAGATTTGTCATTACACTCCGAAATATAAGATGGCTTAGTTTTGGGATTAGGATTAGTTCCCTGGATTAGGGTTCGTTATTCCCATCGTTCATTCTCATTATCGGTAGCTAGTGAGTTCGAATCTTGGCTTAATCAGAATTCATTGTTTTTGCTCATGACATCTTGGACATTTTCAATAGGTCGTGGAGGCAATGTCCTCCAAATAAAATGATACCTCTAAAAATGACTGGTCAAGTACCAGCGAGTCTTATGCTTGATCCCTGCTTCTAAATGATGAAGGCTGCTTTCACTAACTGGTAAAGCCTAACTTAAAGCTACGTACACAGAATAACAACAACAAAATTTCAATAATAAATTTAATAGTTATTATTAAACGAACACAGAATTTTCCTTTATAATAAGTCAATAGCATATATATAATTTACATTTATTATACATACATAGTCACCATATCATTCGAATCTTATTAGGTAATTTGTAATATTCGTAAAATTTTATCAATTGAAGATTTTAATAATGAAAAACCATCTTCTATTTTTTCCAGTGCATTTAAAATTGAATTTACAAGTGTAGGAAAAGCGCGGGCGCACGCACGCACGCACGCACACACACACACACACACACACACACACACACACACACACACACACACACACACACACACACACACACACACACACACACATATATATATATATATATGCTCATCTTGACTAATAGCAGGCTCACCATTTTTGGATTCTGAGTTCGGTCCCAGCCACTGTTGAAAACTGAGAAATAGCTGTTGCATTTCTATTTTCTCCACTACTAATCTATTCGATTGAATGCTTGGAAGTTTTACAGATCAGACGTAGTTCTTTGTAATGGTAGAGACAAGAATTTATTTTAAGCACAGTTGAGTAATGGAAAATAGATTTGCTCTTTTGCTTTAGTCTTAGACATCTGTCGTTGTTAATGCTAGAGAAATTTCCAGGTTTTCTCTTTTGAGAAACATAAATACGATCTTCTATTCATAAAAAATTCCTTCATAAAGACAAATATCAGTTGCGAATTAATATCTTGTGATTGCCTTCAATTGTTTGACTTTCTAATAATAAATATTGTGCCACTAATTGAGTATAATAAGGTTCACTAATATTATTTATAACAAATTATCATTCGCTATAAATAATTGTTATAAACATTAACATAATTTAGTAAGTAAGGTAAAACTTAATAATTAACTAAATGAAATAAATTTATTCATATAAAGAAAATATTGTTGAATTTCAGTTTGTATTATTATCTCTTACACCAGTTTTCATAAATTTTTAAAGTGTTTATATGTTCTAGCAGTATTTCTCAATTAATTTTCTGTAATATTACATGTGTTTCACTGATATTTTGAGCACATGCTCGGCTTGTGCGCATGCGTAGGGTAAGGCTACTGTAAAGCATCTGAGGCTTGTCATATTGGAGGCAATTGGAACTCTTAAGCAATTACTTAGGAAGAAAGGTCAGATTTTTAATTTTACACTTTTTTTTCAATAAAATGATGCTAGGACCTTTTTATTAAAATTTTGTAAAAAATTGAAACTTTTAAAGTAAGCATAATCACAAATTTTTACATAAAGAATTTTTTATTTTAATTAGAATTAAATTTTAAGATTTTGGAGTGAAATGCAATATATCAAAAAAAGAACCTGGTTTGTTTTTTATATATTTTTTAAAGAAGAAACTTATTAGTTTTTGTTATATTACTTGGCAAAGATAATAAGAGAAAAAAATGTGCATGCATTATTACTTCACAAGGTTAAGATTTTATCGATGGAAAAAAGAGATTCCAGTGATGTTTTCTATTTTTTTCTCTTCCAATTCCCAATAGGGCATCAGCTTGTCATTAGCCAATAAAGATCAGATCACAAACGTAGCAACCAATCAGGGCTTTTGTCACCAAATGTGTGTCTGAAGTACCATTGAGTAGTCTGTATACACTTTGCTACAGAAATGGACATCATTTGTAAACTGTAACTGTAAATTGATGGCCCTCCTTATTTAACGGTTTGGTGAAGTTCTGTTGCCATGACAACAGCACGTCGTACTTTTGTCTAAATGGATAAACCTCCTATAAACGCAGAAATATTTCTATTATACAGCAAGTGAATGCCTATTTTTTTAATATTTCCGATTGAAAAAATTAAATTAACGTGAAGGAAATTTTTGTATAGATTAATTCTGCATATTAAGAGAAATTTTTCTATGAAATTATCAATCATATATTAAAAGGCTTTTTTTTATGGATTTATAAGTAGTATTACAAGAGTTTTTGAAAGCAATGTTTTGAAAGAGGTGAAATATTTTGTAGCTATTCAAATAATAATCTTCCATTTTTTTATAGATTTACTTGTAATAAAATGGAAAATTATTAAACTGATAAATGACAATAATAGGATCTATTTTTATTGATATTTTAAAAAATTAATTAATCGAGAAGAAATTAGAAGAGATGTTATATAATACTTTATAATATACTTAATAATAAAGAGTGTAATTGAGTGACAAAACTGCTCATTATTTATGTTTTTAAAAGTATAGTGAACTTGAAAATATTAATAATAACTTGGATATGTCAATTTATAATTGCATTCTACAAAAGGCAATTATAACTCCTCCTGAATATACATATTAAAGTAGATTTTAAATCATTAAAATCACCCCTGTACGAGGGTGGAATCGAATCGGTGAATTGTTGAACTGAAAAATAGATCGTTAACATTTCTGTTGGCAACTCGTCAATTGGTAAAAGATAGCAATTTACTCATTTTGCAATAAATATTCATATTATCAACAAATGATTTAATATTTAGTGTAGTTATAATTTATTATAAAAAATAATACGATTTTTCTTAACTACAAATAATTCCCATTGTTGCTAATTATGAAGTTGAGGATAATTTATTTGAAATTTTAATTTATCAATTACTTTGAAAATTTTCTTAATTACTAATTATGAATTGTTAATAATTAAGAAAAAATTTCATTAAAAATAAATGTTTAAACTATTATTGGCTATAGAAATAAATAAAACTGTTAATTATTATTTAAACAACCTTAGAAATTACGTTGTTGAATTATAAATTAAACGATACTTAAGATTCCCTAGCTGCCAAAGTGTTTGGGCATTAGCCTTCAGTTCAACAGGCCCTGAGTTAGAATCCTACGTTTGGCTTTAGATGTTTGAAGTAGCTTAAAATCGCCACTAACTGTTGATCTTAATCAAATAGCTCTAGTTGTAAAAGCTGACCGTTGGGTAACAAACAAACCAAACCTAAATAAGTCAACTATTAAATATTTTTATTGTTTATAAAATTCAAATGGTTTTTATAATTTGGTTGTGTTATTTTTATTGATCTATACCGAGCTGGCAGTTGAATGGTTAACTTTTGATCTTCGGTTCAACAGTTTCTGGGTTCAATTCCCATCTTGGATGTCTATAATAACCTCAGAATCCATTTTGAACACTAGGTACCAGTTTAATTCATCCTCTTGCAAAAAAAGGTCCATATAGTAACCAACAAACTGTGGATTCACTTGGTCCCCGCTTCTAAAATGCGAAATTCTCACTCAGAAGCTTAAAATTATATAACAAGTAGAGCTCAAGTCTAGATTTAGCTAAGATCTAGTCTTACGTGTAGGGATGGCCAATCAACATCACATTAAAACAATCCCTCCTCTTTTAAACACTACGTCAATCCAGAAGAGGGGCAATGAACCATTTAGAACTTTTAATGCACATAAAGTCTCCAGTATCGAACACGCTTTATATCACGGTCACCAGCGCGAGACCTTTTATTTCACGCTACAGTGACTTATATTATTATAATGCAAATTGTTAATATAGAAATTCCTTTATAACACGTTATAGGGGAAAACTCCTTGTAGGAGTATTCTCGTAACACCCACAGCTATAACGCGTTATGAACAAATGATTGACGTTCAGCACTTCTCGTTAAAGTATTCGTAATATAGAACATAAAGAAAAACTATATCATGAACGAAATATGCGCTTTTATTAAAATCAAACTTAAAACACTTTAAATGATATTCACATACATATGGGACTAAAAACAGTTAATTTCAAAAACTCAAATTCAATAAAATAATTTATAGGAATACAATTGACACAATGGGCAAACTTTCGGGAAATCGACTGTGAAGCAGAAATCATTATGAGTTTCACAGTACGGAAATAAAATGTGGGGAATCAACGTGTTATATGGGAGAAAACATGTGTTATACGAAGAACATGGAATCGCGTAATATGAAAACGCGTTATATAGAGTACAGTGTTATGGGGAGATTACTGCAAATAATTGTTCTAGTTTATGTGAGGAATTAAACAAATTTTGAATGAACACATCACTTTTTTTTACAATATTTTGGACTAATATTAAAACTATGAATATGTTTAATTGCGGAACTATTCAAAAAATTTAAAATAAATAATTAAAAATCAAATGTTTTCTGTAGTATTTTTAGTTAAATAAGTAATTAAAATCTCTTTTAATTAAGGCTTAAGCTTATTGGAGCAATTAAAACCATTTTTTCATCCATTGCGCATGGACACGGAAAAAAAAAGACTTAAAAAGAAATTAACAAAATTAATCTTTTTTTTAAATCCGTCTTTGCGAAATGTTGAAGAGGTTCGTTTTTAAGCTCTTATGTTAGTTTTTCACTCATAGAAATGAAGTTGAAAAGATCACCGAGACGTTTCATTGTAGACACCTTTAATAATTTAAGACCTTTCGGGAAATTTTTCGCAAAATTGTAAAGTGTGCTTAATGAATGTAAAAGTGTCGCGTCGAAGCTATAAATGAAAAGAATATTTTTTTCTTTTCACAGTTCGAGCAAATGAAGTAAGATTAAATAAAATGCAAGTATCGACGTTCATAAATGTATTTTTAAAAAGAGGAGAATTAGTTTTACATAAATGTATCTAAAATAGTTTACTTGAAATAAAAACGAAAAGATTGAATATTTTTTAAAACAATTTTAATGAAAATGTATTTTTAACGGTAAAAAAATAAAAATTAAAGAGAAAAAAAAAACGATTTTTTATAAAATGTCAGCCTGAAAGAAATACTTTTAAAATCTCTAAAAATCAGTTACAAAGATTGATATTAAATCAGAAATTAAATTTGAGAAATACATATCACGCAATACATGTTTATACGATATATATATTAAAGGGTTTAAAGGTATATTAATTTTTATAAAGGTATATTAAATATTAATTTATATCCTTTTAATTATCTTCTCACACACATCTTTGATATTACAGTTTAAAGATATGGCTGATATTTAAGTTGCTAAAAAGAATTTACATTTTAAATTTTATTATTGAGACAATTTTAAGATTGAGTTATACTTTCTGATATAAAAACAAATATGCAAAATCTAGCTTTTAATGACTGTATCTTTTAGGGAAAAAACCTGCATCTGGAAGAAAAATATAATTTATATAAATAATGATATTTTTAATATTTTTAAAGGTATTTTCATTCATACTTAGATTTGTGTAAAATGCTCTTTTCCACCTCGAAATGGCGACTCAGTCATAGATTATAGTAAAATTAAACAAAAAGAGGAGAGAGAAGAAAGCCTGGAAATTAACTTTAGTTTCAAATATTTTATGTATTGAAATGGAGACGCTCATTTTATCTCTTTCCAATGCATTTTCGATCGGTGACATATTAGAAAAGCGTAAACATGTTCGCTTAACAATCAAGTGACTAGAACAAGCGCCAAACTTTATTTTTGTTCTTTAGCTAAATAGGTAATTGGAAAAAGTAATTATAAATATGGGAAAAAATTACATAAAAATATGAAAAACAATTGAATATGCTTATACTTGAAATCATTTGAGTTAACAGTGTGTAAGAAAATAAATGGAATAATTATCTTAATTAATGAGAAAATAGTTTTGACTGCATTAAAATAACATTGTATAGACTTTTTAGATTTTTTTATATTCTCGTATATCAATAGTAGGCAGACTTACTTGGGTCACGAGCTACTTTTGAGTTTTTATTTGTCTCGCGATCACACCATCGATAGAGAATTAAACAAGCATTTTTTGGTATAAAATTATTAAAAATTAGCATTGGCGATCACCCAAAAATATCTTTGTGGTCTCTCGGTAGATTGCGGTTTTTTATTGCTCATCCCTGTTTTACCTCATTGAAACTACCCTTTTTATACATATTGTTTCTAATTACTTCCAATAAATATAATATGATTACTCCAAAATCATCATCTAAATGTTTTTAAACAATTTATATACAAAAGTATTTACCTCAGTTTAGCATTGTCTTGTTGGAAGATGACACTTGATGGATGACCCTGCAAAAACTGTCAAAACTAGCAAGAGTCAAAAAGCTGAATTTAAGTTATTTTGAATCAAATCTATGAATGAGCTGAAATAAAATCCAAACAAAGGAGGCACACGAAACTTAGGATATTGAGTGTATCATAATTGATTCTGTAAGTAAATACAGAACCATCTTTAAAGTTGGAAAGTTTCCTGTATGATTCAACTGAATGAAATACAATATATACCATTGCGGTTTTTTGGAGTGATTTCTATTGTTTGTAAGTTTTAACTCAGACAATATCTGTGCTCTTGTTTGTTCGTCACAAATTACGTTTTGTCCTCAATGTTGAGTATCATTTGATAGAAAATAAATGTGCAATAGTTTTTTTTCTGGAGAAATGACGCTAAGGAGTAAATAACTCAGCAATATTACTAAAACATCAATGTCAACGGAAAACAGTTTAAAAACAAAATCTGCCAACAGCCAGAAGCCGCAGTGAGTTATTTGAACAGCTTTTATGGATGGGGCGTATTAACGAATTGCAAGGGGGAAAATCCTAAAAATGTATGGGTACTGACTCCGACAGATGTTCCAAGAGAAAGCAGAAGCGGCTTGTTTTTGAACAAGCCAGGTGTTGCGGCTTGTTCAAAAACAATCATCATCGAACATACGACTTTCTATTTTTCAAAATACAGTAATATCGCGATTTTCCTGTCCTTGCCCAACTTTCTGGAACAATTTTTCAACACGAGAAACCTCAGCCTGCAAAATCAAGGTGGTCTCAAAAGGACTGAGGTAAATTAAATCCTTCAAGGTAAATTAAACCTGAAACATGATCCAGGAAACTCGCGAAAATAAATAAATGGTCAGTTACATTCCTTCAGCGCATTTCAACTGCGACTAAAACTGTGAAATGCTTACAATAGCTCTGTTTTGAACTTAACGTTAAATTGGAAGTAACTCTCCTCTTAGTAAGAAACATTCTTCATAAAGTGACCGTAAGACGAAAAATATCTACAAAACTTTTTCCGAAGTGATCTCTTGAGGGAAAAACTCTCAAGTCCAAGTTAGTAGTTAAATGGTCAGTAATCTTGTTATCAGTCCAGCAGTTTATGTTTCCGATACCCAATTCATGAATGTTTGTAATTGTTCGGAACTCACTTTAAAATGTAGAATATTGTTTTAATTAGTCCTTGTGAGCTCTAACGATTTAAAAAAATTTGTAGTAATTTAGTTGACTTTGTTGGATATAGTTCAAGAGGATAATGTGGGGCTAGAGTAATTAAGGTGGACTGTAAAATTAAAAACAATAATGATTTGTTAGTAGTCCTATCTGCAACCTCTGTAATCTGATGGGGCATGGATCGTGACCATCTACTCCATTGTAAGGCGTTATGGAAACGCTCAATTGCGGACCGCTACTGGGAGACCAAGGGCCTTTTAGATACATAGACTATTGTTGCAGCTGTTTTATTTTTCATTTTTCTTGTTGTTATTTGTATTTTTACTGTAATTCTCTTTTTTATCTGTGCCATTGGAAATAAAAAAAATGATCTGTTAGTAAAGATACAAAACAGGAGTTGCTGACAAGGATTTGTATATTATTGGAGATACATATATGTAGCCGACAAGGATTCGTAACGGTAGTAGAAATACATAAGTTACCAACAAAGTCTCGTAGTACACTCCTTTTTTCGTGTGCTAGAGAGCGCGAAGTTACAGGTGGTAGCGATTGCAGCGCCGCTTGTATAGAAGCATTCTTAAGCAAATACTTAGGTATTCTTTTTAAATATTCACGTATACTGTTTGAAGTTCAAACTGTTTCCATGGCTTAGCCATTCAAATTACTTTTTAAATTTTAAGGATATAACTTTCATGTCAGTAAGAATTGTGTTTATTCTAAACGTGACAATAAAACGATGAGCTATTTTGAAAATTTGAAATTTTTGCATAGAAGCAATTTAGCGAACTACTTTGAGTTAGTGAGTTTCTCATGCTTGGATGATGTAAAGAAATATTAATAATGCTACAGATCAAAATCAAGATTTCACGGATGTCTACCGTTATTACAACTCATATTATATCAGGGTTGATTTGTTTTTCTATATTAATCATTCTATAGTCGCTTTTTTGCAGAATTTTAAACACAAAATTTGCTTGAGAATATTATAAACCACATCAAGTGTACACACTTTGTTAAACATTGGAAAATTGCGCTTCAGACACACATAAAATAAAATTTAAAAAATTAATTAATTGCAAAAGAAAACACATTAACAAAGTACACTCGTGTCCATAAATTAAGGATAATACAAGTTCAGGCAAACAAAGAGATAAAAGCTAAGCAAATGTGACATATTTGTAAAGTGTATTTATTAAACAAATGGTCAAGAGCAAAAAAGATGCTATGTGTTTAATTCCTTGGAGCATATTTCAAAAAAGAACCTATTTACAAAAACCAATAAAACCTAGTTGGTATGATGGTAAATACATAGTATGCTTTCCAGACAATGTAGTACAAAGCCTAGGCATGCTGAGCATCAAAATATCGATCTGATCATGGGAAATATTACAACTGTCATCAAGCAATGCTCTCCGAAGTTCCGGTAGGCATTTGGGAAGAGGTTGATGAGAGGCAATTCGTCGGCCAAGCATGTCCCAAACATTTTCTTTTGGACTCAAGTACGGTGAGTATGCTGGTCAGTTCATATGGCTGATACTCTCCGATTGAAGGCATTCGTCTAGAATGTTTGCACGATGAGGATGGGCGTCATCAACCATAAGAAGAAATTCTCCACCCATGGCTACCTGAAACAAACGTATATGTTGTTCCAGAATGACATTGGAAGTAACTGCCAAATACCAGTCCACATTTGACGTTGTAACTCGGGGGCGACCTGTGCTATAATGTTTACTCATATTACCAACAACTTGGAACCGTTGCCAAAGCCTGGAGATGACACTATTTGCGATTCCAAGTTCCTCGGATACTTCCATCTGGGTACGTCCACATTCTAGACGTCCGATAATTCTACCACGTAAAACATCATCCAAATGCTTTCTTTGTGCCATAACTATACGTTTATTGCATTGCAGGGCTTTTAAAGCGCTTGTGAACAATTTTAATTCTTTGCAACCATTCCTTATACACGCCTCTCTTACAGTCTCCTCATTGTGACGTACTATCGACGTCATCTGGTGGTTTCTTGTAATTTGGATATTACTCTTCAAGATGGGTGTAATAATTCCACATGTGATTTTTTTTATTTTACAGTTCTATTTCTGTGTGACTTTGAATTATCATTAATTTATGTACATGTGTTTAAAAAAGAAAAAAAAAAAGAAATGGAATTTAATTTAATGAAAGGAGCAAAATGAATGGAATTACGCGCCAACATTGTTAGTTACATCAAAGGGTGCTTTCGACATTATTACAGAAGATGGATTTTCTGCATTGGAAAAGATATTCGCCAAAAATATGCCACAGCATGCCAAAACCACCAAATATAAAATTGAAGGAAACAAATAATCAGCATGTAAATAAATGTGATTTTTGTACAGTTTTAATAATTTTAATTTTTAGCGTCCGTTGCTCTGGAAGAACTACTAAACTTTTATTAAATCTGAGTGAATTGTCACACTTTTCCTATTTTCGATTATTCATTCATATTATTTTATAATGTTTCTGATTTTAATTAATATGTAGCAAAGTAAAATTAAATTTACATACAATTTTTTTTTATTCTTAGAAATTTTCAGGATTTTCAGGTTTCAGGATGTTGATGAATGCGTTCTATGTTTTCACACTCACGAAAGTAAAAAAAAATCTATATATATATATTCATTTTAAGTTTGAGTATAAGACAATTTAACTGACTTATTACATCTAATAAATCACACAAAAAATAGTTTAAAAAAAAGTCTTTTGCTAGTGAAACTTATTAAAATACTTTATTTGTACACAATTTGAATTCAAGTAACATTTTAAAAAGCAATGTAATATATTTGGAATATAAATAATATTTTTTTATTTGATAATTATTGATTAAAGCTAAACAATTGGGAAGCCTTAATATTTTAGAGCAAATAATTAATATTTTACACTTATGAAGGATTTATAAATATTTTATTTTTAACTTCTTACTGCTGTTAGCATTTCATATAACTTATTTTTTTTATTTCTAAGAATAATTAAAAATTGTTTTTCTAAATAATAGCTTTTAAAATTAATGGGATGCCTGAATAACGTTGGTAGGTGTAAGTAAAATATTAATTGTATCTTTTTCTATTGGGATTTCATCATCTTGTACTACATTTTAATAAAATATCCAGCTCACTAAATTTTTACAAACAAACTGGGCATGAAATGTTGTAAATTAATATAAAATTGTTTATATTATTTTATATTAATGTTAACAAAATTTTTTATATCTTTATAATACAAATGTACCTATTATAAAGATAGAAATATAAAAATATTAATTAATGTAGAAAATCAATAAAGCTTTTCTAATATATTGAGAAAATGTAAAACACGTGGCTTGCTCGATCAAAACAACAGAATTTAAATCTTAAGTTGATAATAAACGACAGAGTATTCAACAAGTTGCTTCATTTTATTCAACGCACAGGAGAACTGATATTCGAGATACCTTTTGCGATAAACTAAGTGTTATGAACTGCGGCATGAAATTTACATAGTATTCAATTTGTACATTTTACCTATAAAAGCAAGCATCTAATAAAATATTTTAATCAAAATATAAATTTGAATAGTTAATATAATTACATTATATTAGGCTAATAATTACATTATCTTAATCGTTTTAGAAAAAATAACTTTCAAGAGCTGGGAGTGTAAATATTCGTCTAATTTTAATAACTGCATACTTTTTTTCGTAATGTAGTTTGTATTGTATTTTCGAATTAAAATATAATACAAACTAAATTACGAAAAAAAATATTATTAAAAAGTTTGTATTAACTAATTTCTGGGTAAAAGTTTACCATTAAGTACCTCTTAATTCTTTGATGATTCAAAGATAGGATTTCCAGAAATTAAATTTCATCGCCTAAATTTATCGCTAAACCAAGTGATACCCGTTTCTGCACCGAAACCTCGCACTATATTTCTGCAATAAAAGTAAAATACGTTGGTTCCATCCATACATTCTTAACTTCGCCTAATTAATTTTTTCAGTCACACGACTCTGTGATCTGTTTATCTCCAAACTTCCACACCACATTAGTTACTGTGTATAAGAATATTTTCAACTGAAGCCGAAACCTGATTCATTTGATTTTTGTCGTACTGTTTTGGATATGAGAGCTAATTCTTGTGGGGAAAATGATTCAGACATAAGTAAACAGGCATAGATCGAGAAGGAAATGTTGCAGTAAGATGTTTCCCAGTCCGAAGCCTTGAGTTGGGTTCTACAAGTCAAATAAAAGCAGCTAGGTGGATTATTCATGATTTAGAAGAAGGGAACAAGCAAGAAGGGTGGTCCTCCACCAAGGAAGAAGGGTGGTCTGCTATATCACAGGTATCCTTTCACTTGGAGGAGATTACGAGCTACTTCACCTGTTTCATCAATATTTAGTAAACACGAGGGATCTGTGGTTAAGCCGGGATTCGAACTCATTGCCTTCCAATAGTGAGAACGATGCTCTAATGATCCAGGATACCACAATAAAAGATGTATATAGTATGTTTTATATTTATATTAAAACCTGTTATGTTGAGCACTTGAATATGTTTCTTGATGTCAAAACTCAGGTTATACATATACATTCCAAAATCTGAGTAAGTTTCAGAAAGTTGTATGGAAAATTCATCGTATATAGGGGAGGAACATGCCTGATCAAGTGTCAACTTCATCTTTTGATAATATCACAAAATTGGAAATTCCTTATTTTATTAGCGGCTTTAAATGATAGATTGATTTGGTTTGTCGTTCAGTGGTTAATTTTTGCACACGTGGACTAATTAGATCAGGACCTGCGGTTAAAGTGAATTACTACAAACATCCATACCCAACGTAGGATTTAAACCCACGAAATATTGAACTGAAGGTAAGACCGCTCACCATTCGGCTGCCAACTCGGCTCTTTATATAATAATATTTCACCGGTATTATAAAATATAAAGGATAGAGTAGATGGAAATAGAAATAGAGAAATAAGAAGTATATATCGTATTAATCTAATTTAAGTTATACACTCTAAATGAGACCATGATTAACAGAAAAATATTTCTGTAATTTTAAAACAAAAATAAATATAGATTTACAAGGTTATAGGTTTGATACAAACGTAAAAATAAGAAAAACAATATGTTAAAATTTACTTTTCATTTGCTTACTTTTAAAATAAAATTTGCTAATTAAACAAAATATTCTTTTCCCTGAAAGAATTCCACTGCAGCTCAAATAAAAGAAAGACAAGTTTCAAAATTTCGAAGAAGTTTTCTTTATTTCCTTTATCTTGCTGAAGAGTTTTACAAGTCAATTCTGGTTCGAGACGACATTTTTTACAAACCTCTGACAGTTTTTTTTCCCTCCATTTTATCTGTCCGCTGTTAAAAGATACTGAAGAATAAAAGATCCCTCACTTTCTCCCCCACTCTTGTTTCTATCTACTGAATTATTTTACAACTGAGAATAAATGAAATACAAGAAGATTTTTTTTGTTGTCTTTTTAATACTGGTTTAATTCAACTAAGTTCTTGGCATAATGGTGATATAAGTCACAGGCTGCAAGGGGGCATCCACTAAATGCTTGATAAAAAAAGAATGTATCACTTTTTTATTACACGAGAAAAAAATTTTAAGGTCGTATCAGTTAAGCATTTCATAAATGGAAAATTAAGATGCAGACACATGTTTTTAATTATTTAGTGAATTTCAAAAAGGTGCTTTTGGACATTTTTTTAATGAATTCTGATTTTACAACAATTTTACTTCTGAAAAATACTTGTTACAAATAACATTGTTTAGGAGTTCTATTTAGTGCGATTTTTTATGTATGATACTCATATACCACTACCAGTTGGCGTAGTGGTAATATATTGCGCTTCCAAGGCACAGGTCCGAAGTTCGATTCACGGACTGGGCAAGGTCAACTCACCCTTTCATTTCATAAATGAGTCGATAAAACTGAATACCAAGCATGCTTGGGAACTAAACACTGAGGATTTTATGTTAATCTGATCAACACTAACCAGGGCATATGATAAACACCTTAAGATCCTGGAATTTGAAAACAGATATGGGCACTGTGAGCCTTGGCCCTCATATAGGCTGTCGAGCCACTGAGTTTTATTTACAGCAGCGTATGAATAATCTATAAGAATGTACGATACGTTTCTTTTAGAGATCAAATGGTAGAATCATGCTTTATGGTATGGAAGGCCCTAAGTTCGAATCCAGCTACAGTTCAACAATGGGAATTGAATGTTATAATTCTTCTTATTAACATGAGAATATATCGTAGTATCCATGAAAAATTCTCATAGAAAGTAATAAAAGTGAACGTTCAAAATTTTTCAGCAACTTTCAGTTTCTTATAATACAATGTACTTTGTCAAGCATTTCATGCCCAGGTTATTTCATATTTTTGTACTGCAACGTTATTGCACCAGCAGTATCAAATATTAAAATAATATTAAAAGATATGGGAAACTTGTATCAAAATGTTTACCACAATGTATTTTTGAAAACCGATTTCTGCTTATTCATAATTTTAAACACAGACAAAAGTTCTACAGATTTGAATAATTCTGAAATGACAGCGTTGATGCCGGAAATTTTACCTTTTTTCCTACCCTTCTGTACTTCATCACATAAAAAGGACATTATAAAGGATTTAATCTGTATGGATCGTCTCAATGCGTCTTACTTCAGTATTAAACCCACGATCTTCCAAACATGAGAACAATAACTTTTTAACTTTTCTTATACGAACTGTTAATATAACTTATAAAATAACTTGCATATATATATACGAGGGTCACTCTGAAATTTTTGAGATACAGCTAGGTTTTTAAGGTTATACTTACAAAATTTTAGGTGTGTTCAAAGTAGTCTCCTCCAGCATCAATGCACATTTGTAGACGAATTTTCCACAGATTAAATGCCTCAAGCCATTAATTTCTTAAAATAGATGAAAAAGCATTTACAGCCACATCCATCTCTTCTTCTGAATGAAAACGACGTCCACGTAAGTTCTTTTTTAGATTAAAGAATAACCAAAAGTCGCACATAGGTGAATACGGCAGATGTTCGATCACTTTAATTTGCTTTTGTTTAAGAAACTCAACTGTTAATCCTACTATATGTGAAGATGCATTGCCATTGTGAAGCATTAGTCCCCTAACATTCAGTTCTTGTAGAATTTCTGGAAGACATTTATTGGTATATCAGTTTGCTGTTATTGTCTTCTGTCCTTCCAACTTGATGGCTTTAACCAATCCCGTAATTTTGAAGAAAACTGCATACATCGCTTTTTTCAGTGCGCGTTGTTTTTTCACCATTGTCGGCGTGGGATCATCTTCAAAGAACCATACTTTGCTTTCTTGACGTGTTGGAACGTCAAAAAACGGTATGTACGATTCATCACTTGTTACAATTTTAGAAATGATGCAGCAGCCATTATCATTTAGCAATTTAAGAGTTTCTTTACTGATTCTGACTCGCTCCCCGTTTTGGTGCCCAGTTAGATTATGGGCAACACAACGGCAAACTACTTTTTTCATATGTAATTCTTCATGAATGATTTTGTGTATGGCTGCGTATCCATTGTTAAGTTCCTTCTGATTCATTTAATAGGTACACCGATTATCATCCATTAACATTTTTCGTATGGCAGACATATTATCCGGGATTACTGCCGAATGTGTGTTTTCTTCCTCCTGAAGAAAATTGAGACCTCTTCTAAATTCTATAAACCGTCTGAATACAGTAGCACGAGCTGGAGATTCATCACCAAATACTAATTTCAACCGTTGAATGCATTCTTCTTGATTTAATCATGCTTTAAAATCGTAGAAAATTATAGCACGAAAATGTTCTCGCGTCAACTCCATTTTCTCTTCTGCTTAAAATTTATTCTACGCTAAACAATCTGAAGTAAGTCAGTAAAAAAGTGTCTTCTGTGTTAAAATACTTTGTATTTTAAAATTAAACCGTTATTTTTATTTTGTAATTTCTCGTCTGCGCGTATCTCAAAAATTTCAGAGTAGAGTAACCCTCGTATTATATATATATATATATATATATATATATATATATATATATATACAAAAATTAACACAAAAAGTTAATTTTATCATTATTTATGTAATTTGTTGTTTTCCTAAATATTTTTTTAATTTTTAGTCTGAATGCTTTAAAACAAGCTGTGTGGATGTTTAGCAAAATTAGGACAACATTAATACGCAGTTGTTACGATTTTTCAAAAGAAAATCTAGGCTTAGCTAAATACATTTTAAAAGAGAAAAATGAAATATTTTTTAAATAAAATTTGGAGCACATTGTATAACCAGCAAATAGTTTCGAAAAATAAATACAAAGAAAAAGATGTGAAATATAAGATCAAATAAGAAAATTGACCGAAGATTGTGTGTCATATTTTTTCTACAAAACTCTTAAATGAAAACCATAGGGTGAAAAGTTATAGAATATCTTTCAAAGAAATGTCTAATGTAATGTTATTATATCCACCAGAAAAACAATAATAAATCTATTTTGAAGAAGAAGGTTCTGGTATTTCACAAACGCATCTTCCTCATTTCCGTGATGTTTTCAATTTATAAAGATATGGATGGAAAATTCATAAATCTAAACTAAAATGAAACAGAATAATAGAGAAATTCACTGTAATAATATACTGTTAAGATGAATATGAATAGTAATTTATACTGTTGCATAACTGTGTAATTATTTCAAGAATATAATAGAATGTCCGAGGATTTACTAAGCAATTTAAAGATTGGTTCCTATTTGATCGCGATGGTATGTCATGTGATTACGCATCAACCAATAAAATTTCTTAAGATTATGATTGACATAAGTCCATTTCTCTTAAAATTCAAATCGAGAACCAACTGGGAAAACGAAATGATAAGCAGAAAAACCCGTAAAGCAATTATGAGAACAATACAAGGTCTCAGTTTTGCAACCGCATTGGATAATTATCGGAAAGATTTTCTAGTTAAAAGAAAAATGCTTATATAATTAAATAAATAAAAATACTTAAATAAATAAAATTCTATAAATAAACTTTAAATATAAAATTTGTCATAAAGGTAAAGTAACATGTAAAGACATGTTTCAACTAAAATAAGTAATATCTTTGACAGAATTCTCTACTTTTGAGAGCAATGAAAATTATAGGGAAATGTGCAGAGTAACTTTCTTGTAAAGATTGCTTTCTCTCAGAAAATCAAAAGCAATTCAGTCTTGTGGTCTTTAGTAACTCTTGAATAAATAACTCTTGAACAAATAACTTATTAACTTTATAGTAACTCTTGAATAAATAACGAAAATATCAGATGGGCGAGATTTTTATGAAATTGCTTGATTGGTGATATTTTCAGGTATGCAATGGAACTTTCAGCAGACTTACACTACGCGTGTTGCTAAATATTTCTGATATTACGGAGGATATATACATATATATATGTATGTATATATATACATATATATATATACACACACACATATTATATATATATATATATATATATTGTTTCAACATGTTTAGGATGTAAGATTGTAAAATTATACGGATTAATAAAATATGTATGCATACTGAATTCTAAATCAAGGAATTCTATAGAATGAAGTAATATAGAACAAAACTATCAAGATTTTTCAATATTTTTCTCATTATGATAAGCCTTCAAACGACAGCCTAAATCCACCATTGTAATAGTCCTCTGGATCAGTTTTTAAATTTCTGGAGCAATTAGCTTCTATACATTTAAAGCGCGCTTTCGAATCAGTAGGACAAATGTCCGACACATAAGCCTAAGGTCTATTTAAAAAAATATTCGTAGACATTTTTTTTTCTTTTTTGTAAAAAAACGTATTTTCTTTCATCAATTTTGTCATCCAAAAAAGAAAGAAAGATTTCTTTTGTTTTTGGTATTGAAAGATCTGCCGATACAACAAGTGAGAGTTCTTCACGCTATCATTTAAAAAAAGTGGTTCCCTTCGTAAATTATGCCAAAAATAAAAACTTCATCTAACAACAAACATTTTTTTCGCCCAAAACAGGTGAAAAAAGTTCTGCTATATTTTGCTTTCAATTCTTTCTATTTTTAGCCAATTGTATATTTTTTCAATGTGATTTCAGTGTGAAAAAACTTAATAAAATCTAGTCTTAGGTGATACTACATTTTATAAAAAATTTTTTTTATAAAAAAATATTGATAAGACATTTTGACGATTGTAAAATAAAATTTTTTAACGTTTATTTTGAAGCATTCAGCACAACAGATTTTATTTTTTCTTATCAAGGCACAGTTTTAATGGTGATTAATCATTAAAACTGTGTCTTGATACGGGTGTGGAAAAGAGTTTTTTATACGGTGCTAATGTATTTATTATAGAAGATTTAATATTATAAGAATGAATTCAATGTCTTTTCCAATACTATTCAGAAACCAACTATAAAACATTTTACTGTTTTTAACAATTTTTATTGTGAATTATAAATGTGCAGAGTAAATGTAAATATATTGATACTGACAGCTGAAAGCTCTTGTAAAAAGTTTTTATCACATACTTTATTTTTCTAATTCCGGATGCACTTAAGATATACGTACTACAAGGGGATGGCATTTTGTACAGTGGGGCACCCAAATTGTATGCCATCTACGCCCCCAAAAGTGGTGTGATGAAGAAACACACACAGAAAGGAACATCCATGACCAAACTAGGATTCAAACCCAGAACCTACTGCTTCGAAGTTAGGGACGCTAACCGGTCGGCCTTTTCATCTCATACTGTTTGTGTGAAAACATGCAGAGTTTAAACGCAGTAGAATTAGGCAGACGTATGTAGAAATAGTTCTTTCAAAATGAATCAAACAAACACAATTATTATGCATTCAAATATCTTTTATTAAAAGCATTTTAAAATTAAAATAGGTCAAAATACATAACCACAGCAGCAATCAACTCAGCAGTTTAACTGCCATATTTTCAAGAACACATTCTCAAAGATACAGATAGGTATACTTTATAAATTAGATTTCAGGTGTGTGGTTACAGGTAAATTCAATATTTATTATTAAAAAAATTGCATGTGACCATTAAACCAGTGTGACCAAAGTTTCACTGAATTACCAATACATACATCCCAGCAGAATTTTTTTTTTTTTTTTTTTTTTTTTTTTTTTTTTTTTTAAATAAATAAATTGCTACATTTATGCATCGTTGAATAGAAATCTTTGATCATTCTCAAACACCCAACGATATGCAATAAAAAAGATAAACCTTTACTTTTAGCTTTTAATCTGTAGATGGTATCGAGTTAGGACTCTTTAACTCAGAACACATTAACTCCGGACGTAATCATAAAGCAACCGCATCACAAAACCACGTTAGGCATTATTTTCCATTTTTAATTTAACAAGGCACAATGTTGTTTTGCCATCATGCTTTTCTGTACCTAGCTCTGAGTTGCGCTCCACCAGTTAGTGAAGATGGGAGTCCTCGTAATTTAGAAGCGGAACTAATACTCCACCCAAGAGGCCTCATTTTGCTTGGAAGACATTGAGACCACGACCTATTTAACGCATCCCAGCTGCTTTTAGTAAATACAGCGCATCTTTGTTTGATCCGGAATTCGAACTCCCAACCATCCAATTATGAAAAAGACTTCCTAGCTAACCAATCCAGCATTGCATAATATGAGCTAAATAATAATAATAATAATAATAAACTTAAAATTTACTGAATATTCATTGCTTTTGAAAATACTTTTCAAAGACAGTGGAACAAAAAAGAAAAACACGTTATTTTTGTGAATTTTTTCTTGAAAATATTTTTTGAAGTGCCTCAAGAAAGAAAAACAAAATTCTCAAACACCCTTTATTCTCAGAACCGGACACTAGAAACGCAGTATCCATATTTCATTCAAAAGATGAAGCTTTAACTAAGATTAAAGCGTTATTAACGCTTCTTTGATATTTTAAATTATATGTTTCTTTGATTTTTATGTAATCTTATCTGTAAGGAATAATTGAAAAGATTTAGAAAATTATCGTAAATGTAGCTATTACACATAGAAATAATATTACGATTAGGTTACATAAACTCTTTTCCAATAAAAACTTCTTTTTTCATAATTGTTTTCTAGGTCTCTACAATGGTTTTACAATTTCTTCTCAAAAAGTTTTAGGGTCAATATTGCCTTGTTAAAAAACGCATTATTAGAATATAATTTAGTGTAATAGACTTCCGAAAATGAGGGGCAGACGTATGAAAAGAAAGGTGCCAGCTCAGGTATTAACCAAATCACTGTTATTGTTGTTGTTGTGTGCCAGCTAGGCACATTATATATGGGGTGCGCTGCTCCACTTTTCCAACTGAACCCTATTTTGGTGTGAAGTCCGACTTCCTCAGTAGACATGAAATAGGAACCCGTTTATAGGGTAGGCAACCATTCATATAAAGACAGGACAGACAAAGAGAAAGTACTTCCACTCTCTATTCGCAATCAGGTGCGCTAGAAAAGTTGGGTGGCAACCAAATCAGTAGCGAGCCCTTCCAAATCACGGCAGGTGGCGGAAACAGATATTCAAGACCGAAATCTAAAGTATGAGTGGGATTTCTATTTCATGCTATTATTGACAAAAATATATCTCCCTTGGATCTCCCTTGGCCAAAATTAGTTATTATTTTTCCACCAACCGTATTTTTGTGGATGTTTGAAGAAACAAGAGGGCGCTGGGAATATGATGACATTAATCACAAGTAAAATAATTGTACAAATGCTCTCAAAAATGACACTTTTTTAAGTGAAAACGAATATATTTATCACAAAGAAGCTCTATTTCACCCATTTTTTAAAGTAAAGTAAATTTTCTAATGTGTTTCGAGCGAGTTCGAAACAAAATATCTTCGAAAAAATGTGAAGTGAATCTGAATTGAGAGCATATATTTTACAAATGCACTTAAGCGTAAAAATAATATTTTTTTCAGAAACATCAATTGCTTTGTGAATCCATACAAATGCCTACAGTAAAAAATAGAAAATCCACAAGCCAAAACAAAAACGAGATTGAGTATCCCAAAAACACTGAAGTTGCTATAAATAAACTAACTTCGCTAACAATATGGCTCTAAATTAACAAGAAAGTGAGAGGTTCTATGAAGTATAGACCTCCTGTTAATACCTCCATCTAATTTTCTCAAATATACTTTAAAAATTTTATATTGCAAATAAATTTTAATTCTTATGTTATAATATCTTAAAATGGTTTCTTAAGAGCTGTAAAATAATAAAAATCTGTGTTCTTATTGGCATTATAGTAAAGTAATTGTTTTTGTCTTCTGGTAAGAATGCTAGTAATTAGTTGTGCCGTTTTTAAAGCATGTGTTTCCTTCAGAATATGGATGATTTGTACGAAAATCAGATTTCTGGGGCGTATTTCGAGGTGCAATTTGTGCGC
Organism: Latrodectus elegans; assembly: GCA_030067965.1. Lineage (NCBI taxonomy): Eukaryota > Metazoa > Arthropoda > Arachnida > Araneae > Theridiidae > Latrodectus > Latrodectus elegans. The sequence continues at coordinate 6,671,559 of CM057819.1, read as the reverse complement.
AGTAAAAAATTGTGAGCGTTTCAATTTCTGTGCGAAAAAATTCATTTGATATTAAATTTGTATTGTTATACAAATCGGTTATTTATTCTGTTGCCGAATTTTATTTAATTTTTTATGATAGAACTTTATTTCCAAATTTTACCCATTAGTGCGCTCAACCACTCAGGATTCAGATAATTTTACATCGAGTTTACGTATTTTTATGACAGAACTGCGTTCAAATTTAAGAGATTTATTCTTCGCATTTATATGAAATATTAATTTTTATTGAATATCAATTTCAATAAATTATAACTAATAAAATTGATGCTCTGGAATTTTTTTAAATATTACAGAATACAGCTGAATGAAACAAATGAATACAAAAACTTTAATTTTACCAAGTACAATATAAAGTAAATTTCTCAGCAAACGCTAATATATATTTACTTTTAATTTATAATATAGAAAAAAATGGTAATTAACATGCTAAAGATGGGAAAAATCTGCTCAGAATCAAATTCCAAGAAATTATTTCTTAGCTGTTAGTATATATATATAAGCGGAAATTAATTTCTCTTCCTACGCCGCGAATAATTTCCCTAAATCTGCCAAATCCAGACATACTTTTACGTTCCAATAAATGACTCTGATTGTTTCTCTTTGTCACGGAACTCTCTTGATTGGTTATTTATCAACCACTGGCAAATAATCACAGGAAATTTCCCAATGTTTTAAAAATAGATTCTCTTGATAACTGTTGCCAGTAAGTTTTTCATCAATACGTCAACATCGATGAAAAGAAGATTTTTTTCATTTCTGCATTTACCTTGGAAAACCTTTCAAGTAATATATCGTTAGATCGAAATTTATACATGCATACATTTTGTAAAATGTTATGATAAATCATATAGATAATAATATCTAGAAATTCTGTAAGCAAAGGTTAGTATGAAAATATTTAAAAAATATTTTTTTTTATTTCATTGGCATTTTCAATTTTGTAAAATCTTGTAAGCAGCTAATAATTTATAATTAGCAAATTAATAAATTTTAATAAATTAGCAAATTAAGGAATTGAAATTAACTCAAGTATGAATTAAGTGTGATATGTAAGGCACACAACATTTATAATTTATGATATTAATTAATCTTGGAGAAATTGGCATTTTAATAACTAAGACATTTGAATTCCTTTGCATGGGATACAAATTTTTAATATAATCCGAAAAGCTAAATATTTTACGATTTCAGCCATAGAAAACTAAATATTTAAAAACTAAAAACAATGCTGTACTGTCACATCGATACACTGGCAACTATATGAAAATTATTCATGCATTTGCCAGTGTATTACAGTTTCGTATTCCAAACCAAAAAAAACAACATTCAAAAATACGCAATAGTTCCTTGTGATTTGCCTGATTCTATGTTTAAAATGAAGAATAAAAAAAGTATAGTGAAAATAATTTAATAAATTAAAAAGGGTTATTATATGCTTAGTACAGAGTATTTCCTTTTAATAATGAATATCTACTACTTTGAGTAAAACATTAATGTATTTATTTCCTGTGTTTTAATTATATTTTTAAACGTTTTTATTCGCTGTTGTTGCTGTTATTTATGACATTTGAACAAGCTAAACTCTATAGCCAACAGCTAAGCGAAACAAAGTCAGAAGGGTTCGTCTTTTATTTAAGCAGAGCTCCACGAAGATGAAAGTATGTCTTTGCTGTCAGACTCCTCAGATAGATTTTACCACTAAGAATCAATTTCTTCAAATATGAAAATTTCGATTTGTAAATTAGTTAAACATATTGAACACGCTTATTAGTAAGGAATAGCTATGGTTTACCATCATGGTTTTCCGGACACAGGTGTGAAAAGTTTGCAACATTTTAAAGTGAATTACAATGGTTTGGAGTTAATTGTAAAATGTAGATTCAGAGTGAATTAATTCTCTAGGGCAAAATAACTTCCGTAGAAGATTAAAGCTAACCATGCAAGAAAAAAGATGTAATTAATAAATTTGTTAATGAGTCACATTTAGCAGACTTCATTGGAAACTAAAGTTTAAAATACATTCCGAACTAATACAAATATCCACAACCGAAGTGGAAATTGAACCTATGAACAGTTGAAAAGTGGTAACGCTGTATTTTGCTTATATTTTGTCCCAATCAAGATTGGAATCGAACCCACGAACTGAGTAACTGAAAACCAGAACACTGTCGTTCAAATGACTGAATCTATTTCCAGCCTTGTTTCTTGAGGTGGAAATCGAATTCCCGACTAGTTGATATGAAGGCCATTGATATGAAGGTCGTTTTCATTCAGAAGAAGAGATTGATGTGGCTTTAAATGCATTTTTTCCATCTATTCCAAGAAATGAATGCCTTGAGGCATTTAATCTGAAGAAAATCCGTCTACAAAAGTGCATTGATGCTGGAGGAGACTACTTTGAACACACCTAAAATTTTGTAAGTATAACCTTAAAAACCCAGCTGTATCTAAAAAATTTCAGAATGACCCTTGTATGTAAAATCTCGCACACAGATTTGTATCTATCTTTTATATTTTCGAATGTAAAATATTTTGTATTGACCTATTTAATAATCAATATTTATGAATATAAGAAAGCTGTATATACATATACGCAACAGTTAAATATTTATAAATAGATTTATAGATTCTTAGGCTGCGCGTTTGTTGGTGATTATATGTGTATGTGTGTGTGAAATGTTGTTTTCCAGTCACCGATTTGTCATATTTTGCCCCACCTTTTCTGTTTTATTTAATGCGGTAAGGTGTGGTTATAAACTATGCAATTTCGACAAATGGCGTTTACTCAATAAAGAAATATTTGCTAATTTATTAATTACAATCTTTATTAGAATAAAACAAACAAGTTGAAATAACATTTCACCAGATTTTTCAAATAAGAGATGTTATATGAAGCGTAGATTTTTTTTCTGGCGGTTTTCCAAAACTCGTGATTTGTTGTTAGATTGTAAATAGATAACGTGGTGAAAAATATAACATGCTATCTTTATTATTAACATGGTTAAGTAGATCAATCTTAAGCGCTTTTGCGTAGTTTTATTTGTTGGATTGCCGCCAAACATGACATGATGTAATTTATAGTCATTTGTAGAAAGCGTGTTCTTCAACCATGAATTTCACGCAAGGATTTTTGAATTTTCATAACAAATTTCGAATTTTTTGAAATACACGAGGAATAAAAATCTAAAATACATTTCACTAAAATAGAACTTTTAAAATTTATGCGTATTTCAGTTGATATATAAATAAAATAGGAGCATGTTTTAATTCCGTTTAACGTTTTGGTATGATTTGAAATGTTATTACTAAATTCACCGTTTTTTTTATAAGCGTTTTACGGAATTATTTTATTTTTTATTATAAATAAGTAATATAAATATATTAATTTATAATTAATTTATTATAGTAAATCTTGATTAATATTGATAAATTTCTTATCTTCTGATACTGCAAAGGAGTTATCATAGCCATTGGGTGATTTTGACATCTACTGCAGTGGGTTATATCCGCTTTTCTCAAAAAACAGGGAACAAACCTAGTAAGTTCTCATGTATCAACCTATGTACTTTTATACATCGATGTAAAAAAGAAAAGAAATTTAGCAAACTCCCATGTAACGATCAATGTACATGTACATACCGATGTAATAAAAAGAGGTGAAATCTAGTATACTTTCATGTAGCAACCAATATATATGTACATACCGATGTAATGAAAAGAAGAAACCTGCTAAATTCGCATATACCGACCTCAACAAATACACGTTCAGAAAATGAGAAAACATCTGCAAGTTATATGCAAATTATAGGAATACGCAGGGAAAAAGCAACACTTAGTCACAGATGCCTGGAGTACGATAATCCCGAACTGAAGCCAATGCGGGACTCAAAAATAAAAATGATTCATAAAGTTTAGAGGACCTAACAGCCATTCCTACTGTATGCTTGCAGGAGAGTACCGAACACGGGTTTCGTTTTTAAAAATTACCCCACAAAAGTTCCGTGATGTTGAGGCCAGCTGAGTCAGGATATTAAGGGAGATATTGCATGTCATTGTGATCATTTGTTGTTGTTTTATATTCTTGAACAGCAAAGATAGATCAGGTCCATGAGTCGATTCTCCCTGAAGAAGTCCATTGCCAATAGAAGATCTTGAATCAGCTCTTTCCTGGTGAACCATAACAGTCCCAAACCACCTCATGTTATCCATACTTATACTAGCACACAATTATACTCTCTCGATGATTCGTAGTAGGAAATAGACAGTCACATGAAGAGCCTTTGCTAGTGTTCAGCAGACCATCACGTCCGGGGACCTTGAATAAGGATGATGCACCAACATACTTCCTTGTACCTAGCTCAGAGCTGGGATCTATTTGTTAGTTGAAAGCAACCATGTGGGAGTGTTCGTATTTTAGAAGCCGGCACCAAGCAAAAGATCCTTAATATTTGACTTATCTCCTACAGAAGTGTCTTATCACACGAAAGACAATGTGATCACGATCTATTTAACCTTCGCCAACAATCCCTAGTGAAAAGACAGATCTTCGATTAAGCCGAGATTCAATCTCATTACCTTTCAATAATGAGAGCCTCATCAACTTGTTTCAATATTGCAGCCTGTCTTGCATGAGGTGAATGCTTATGAACCACAGAGTATTATCGATTTTCATTGCTGTTGTGACCCGTTTCTACGTATTTATGGCCACAAAACCTACTCAACCCACCAATGTCGTTTATTCATATCATTCTTCGGCACACTGGCTTCTTAGGAATGATGACTTCATGAGTTAATGTCACATGCAGCTTCTGTTAAAGGATTTTAGTGGATAAGAAGTTCTGGATATCAGTGTTTATCTCAGTGATTGTCTGCGGCAGTGCAGTCTTACGTATTTGGGAGGTAATACTCCATGCTCTTCTATTCCGGGTAATCATTTTCAACTTTTATTCCTTGATATGCTTCACGGAAGTCATTTTTCACGGATTTATGTATTTATGTAGACAATAGTGTGTAACATTTCATATTATAGAACTTGAAGCACTTATAAGTTTGGCTGTTCAAAATCCAGATATTCCAGCGAGATAAGCTCCAGGAATCATGTCTTTTTGCTCAACAAAACGCAAGCAACAATCTCTCTCAGACAACTCAAATTTTAAATTGATGCCTTCTCTTTCGCCACCACTGAGTGACAGATTGTTACATTTGGAATAAAACTACATTAATCAGCCAAAAAATGACAGATTTTAAATTAGATGTTCGTATTACTGCATCGCTTGATGCCCATTAATGATTAAGATCTTCTATCCAAAGAACGTAGACTTAACACTGGGTTTTAATTAGCTCATTGTCCTCTAAATGAATGAAAAGAACAGTGATAATCTGATAAGGTACGAAATATCTGGGGTTAGAAAAATGAAAGCTTCGATGATTACTTGCCTTTTATGAATATTTTGTTGGTAGCACCCACGTCAAATGGTTTTAAAACTTTTATGATTGCATGATAAAGATGATTCAGAAATCTCATTTCAATAATTATTGTATCGAAATTTATTCCTTTAAAATTTATTTAAAATTCACGGACAATTTAATTTTATTTCAACATATATTCGAAATTCAGAAAGATTCGAAAATTTTATTTCAATAAATAAAATGAACTTTAAAATACACAAACACAAATAATTTTTAATAGATTATCGAATTTAGTTTTTCCGTAAGTGCTTATAGACAAATAACAAAACTGCTCACGAAAAATCGTTCACTTTTAGCTAAAAGTTTCATGAAGCTTATTTTTTCTCATTTAATTGTTGGGAATCCCAAATAAAGTTGCTATAAGAATTTTAATTGTTCGAAACTTGGGAATCTCATCATACCGTATGAGGACACGTGGGATAGTAATCGTTGTAAAAGGTTGTAAAACACTAAATAGTTTTATTACAGAAAGCAATCTTCAGTCTTAATATATGCTTTTCATTTAATTATCTTGAAACTCTGAGAAACTAAAGTCTTTAAAAAAGAATTTAAGCACACACAATTGGAAACTAAAATGATGTTCTGCGTCAGAAAAAAGAGAATTTGAGGCACTAAGTATGCTAATTTTAAAATTTCTGTTAGAAATATTTCTAATTATATACATCCAGATCTACATATTAAAAAAGTTTAAACTTGTAATATATATATATATATATATATATATATATATATATATATATATATATATATATATATATATATATATATATATATATATATATGTTATGGTATAAATAAATTTCAATAAATTAATTAATTTAATTAGCATTTTCTCATAAATTGAAATAAAACTGAAGTATTTTTACCATATTTTAAAAGTAATTACTTTGGGATAATTTAGATATTTCTGTTTTTAAAAATTGCTCTTTTCTTTCATGAGATTTAATGATTTATTTTAAATAACTGTATTTAGTAATCATTGTAGAAAGTAATATGTAAATTATATCAAATAACGGATGAAAAAATGAAATGTTTTTTGACAGAGAAAATATTCTTGAGGTTTTCCAGAACCAAGCATTGTGAATTGTTACTGGAGCTGTGGAAACTACCCCTGTTCTTGCAATGCAATTCCTAACCTACTTGGAACCTGTTCATCATTTTATTAAAAGAAAGGCAATCCTGCTGTACCAAAAACTTGTGCGTTTACCTGGCAACTCTTTCTCGAAAAACTATAACAATGAGATCCCTAGAAATCTTAAGACTCAAATTGGCTTCCTCCAAGCTGCCCAGAGAGAATCCGATGCCTTAAATTTGAGTAGAGACTATTTACTTACCTCCGACCTCCGACTTGTCCTATAGATCATCTGAATTTGAATATAAATCTTTATCTTATTCAAAAAGTTGTTAAAAAAGAAATGAGTGGTTTACAACTAAGATCTTTCGCAAAAGAGACTATTGAGATTCGCTGTCCTGAAAATGAGTGGTTGCATGTTTTCACTATGTTAGAAAGAACACATGGTGCAGGAGCAGATATCCATTGTGAGCTTTTCAGTTTTTATTTAATCAATGGGTCCTCTTTCCACAGCCTTTGATGGTGAAATTGAAGCTATTACAATGGCTATCCAACAGCTATCGATTCGCAGTCACTTTTTTTAAAAGAGCGGTCATTTTGTCAGATTCTAAGAGTGCGCTTCAAACTCTTTTGAATAATCAAAATAGTTTCCAAAGAATTTTAGAATGTAGACCTTTTCTCAAGGCTCTGGCACACAGAATTTCTTTCCAGTGGATCCCTTCCCATTGTGGTATTTTGGGCAATGAAAAGGCTGATTCACTGGCTAAAAAGAAAGCCTTGATAGATCAACGTATGAATCGCCCTCTTTCATTTCATTCAACTAAATTGTTTGTTAACATGACACTCAAGAAGACTCTTAAACAAGATATGGTTCAAGGTGCGACGCACAAGAGATGGAAGATTTTGGGGGGAGGAAAGAGCTGTTCCCGTTTTTCCAAGAAAGACTGTGGTAGCCCTTTTTAGAGGTCTAACTGGACATGATTGGTTACGGGACCATCTCTATATAGGATTGGAGTGGTGGATTCCCTGGACTGTGTTTTGTGTGACTCTGGTCAACCAATGACTTTTGAACACTTAAATAATTGTGTGGTTCTTTCTCAGTTTAAGGCAATTGTTGAAAAGTATTGGAGAGCCCGTGAACTAATGGCTTAGGCGCTAATGTTCGGCATTTGTAAAAAAAATTACTAAAGATGGTTTAAATTTTTAAAAATGCCTTAAACAGTGTAAAGTTAGAGATGAATCTGTTTGATTATATATTTTGAAAGTTATAAATAAAATATTAGTAATATAAAAAGGAAATTCTGTTTCGAATTATGAATAAAGTTAAAATTAATTTTTTTAATATAATATTTTGATATATATATATAAATATTTATATTATTGATATAAATATTTTGATATATATATATATATATATAATTTGATTAACAGATGAAAATCTTTCATTCAGCTCAAGAAAAATTCTTACTTTTAATTTTTTTAAAAAAAATAATGAAAAATTCTATAGGAAGAATATAACTCACAGGTCTTTAATGATTTATAATTATAAATATTCCTTAAATAGACATTTTAAATCCAAATTACGAAAAAGTAAATAAAAATTTTAAACTAATTTTGTATTTAATGTCAATTAAATCACTTACCATCTATTGTGTTTTTATAAGCATCTAAGATTTTTCATTTCAATAATATTGGAAGCTTATGCGTCAATCAAGTTGAAATTTTAGTTTTAGGTACATAAAATGTTATTTTCTAAAGTTTATTAAATTATTCAAAACAAGAAAAAATAATACTATTTAATTTAGTTAAATTAATTTTTTTTTAATTTAAAAGTTTTCACACACACGCAAGCATTTTATTAATATCTTCAAATTATGTAAATATATCTTGAGCAAATAATTATATATATATATATATATATATATATATATATATATATATATATATATATATATATATATATATATGTATAGATATATATATATTTTGTGAGACAGAAATCGTAATTTTATGGCCTTTAATGCTAACACTTTAAATAGCATTATAAAACAATGAGGATGGTAAAGAACATCGATTTAACAGTATTGGTATTTAAATAATTACTAGAATTACGATTGAATAACCTAAAATGTATTACAATGCATGGACAGATGGAGCAACATTTTTAATTAGCCACTTTCGCAGATATTTTTAATGCTTGATATAAACACATTTATTGCAAGAAAACAAACAAAAAAATTATGCATGAAATGAGTTTTAACGGGTCATAAAAATATCATTTAAATTATCTGTGTAAAATAGCCCGCTCATTTCTTTTTAATGATTAAAGTAGCATACTCCATGACGATGACGGTAATGAAGACAAAGATAATTTTCCATCGATGTCTTGAAACAAGGGAAAGAAAATGGAAAATCTCATTCTGATCTCTTGTCAACTGGAAGTGTCTGTCAATCAAAGAAACAGCTTCACATTGCAAAACTTTTCCAACATTTTTTTAATCTTGTCTTCATTTTTATGTCTTGTCAAGGGAAGTAAAAGAACTTAATGATACTGATGAAATTATAGAAAAGGAATTATTTCTATGAGAACAGTGCTTTAAAATAATCTTTTCTATAATTATATTCTTTTTACAACAATATATATAAAACATTGAAATAATTACCTCTTAAAGAGAAGTTTGACTACTTTTGTGGTTAGTTTTAACTGAAATATTTGCATTAGTTTTAACCAAGACAATATTTTGAAACATCCAAATAGTTGACTACTAAAATTTCCAAAAAATATGCAATGTTATGAATTATATTGATTTAAATCATATTTGAATAATCAAAATTAAAAATCAAATAATAGCATTCTAACAAAATTTAAAAATAATTTTCATCTCATAATTTTAATTAAATAAATTTAAAAAAATATTTTAATTTACGTAAAATAATTTTTTTTTCTCTTTTACATTGTTTCAGCGACTATAATCCAATCTTTTGTATTGATAATCAAAATCAAATGCTTTAGAAATCGACTTCATGAAAACAAAATCTGAGCCTAAAATTCAAAGAACAGCAGTCAACCAATCATGAATTCGTAATTTAATCAAGTAATAGGATCAACCAATAGGGACATTGGTCTAAGAGATGTTTTTGTAATTGCTACAATTGCCGTTACAATATATAGTTAGCATACAATTTTTCAAATATATTTCCAATTGGACAATTATATTTAATTTAGAGGGATATTAATCACATATGATACATTATGTACGGTTTCAGTACTATCCCATCATACAGAAATATAATGAAACTATATTAAATAAAACTTGAAAGAAACACTCACCGTGAGATTCTGATGAATATGTATATATATTTCTATAGTAAGTTCGACGTAATCTGCAGTGCTTAACTTTGAAAAGAATGAACTTCTATCCTGAATAAAGATGTATTTTGGTGCAAAGAAATGTTTAAAATTTTTTTCTAATAGAATTCAATCTGTGAATTTGCAAGAAGTGAATGATTTAAAAGTCTCTCAAATAACAAATATGTTTACGTTGCTGATAGTGTGTTGTTGTAGCACCAGCATCCTTCCCTGTACTAAGCCCTGAGTTGGGCTTTGGTTTGGTTCGGGTTTGGTGTCTTGTCCATTTGAAGTCAACTCCAATCATTCCATGTGCCGAAATCACGGCCTTGGCAATGTGTACAATTTCATCACTATACAGATTTCCCTGTTAAGGAAATTCTTCAATAGGATGTAAACTTCTTATGATGGCTGAGTGGGATAGAAGCAGCCAAGTTGGACGTCTTCGTAATTTAGAAACAGATACCAAGCAAAAGACCTGTAATACCTAGCCAACTACGCCGAGAAGTATCATTTCACATGGAAGAGATTACGACAAAGACCTATATAATGTGCTTCAGCCTCTGGATCTTTAGTTGGGTCGGGATTCGAACTTATTACTTTTCGATAACGAGTATTCTAACAACCAGGTTACCACCACCCTGCAAACTGAATGAGTAATTACTTTTAAATGTATACTTGTGTTATCGTTTTTTCATGACTTTGTGGCTTATCCATGCTAATTTCATGGATTATCAGCTTATCCAGCTCAATTTTCTATAAAAATTTGTTTCTTTCCTATCGCATTGGGGAAAACGTAACGTTTTAAGGCTGTTACAAAACATTTTAATGTCTACTGCGTAAAATATCTTTCGGGAATATTTTTCATAGATAACGTATCGTATTTAAGTGTTAGAAGGAAGGAAACTCGGAAAACTCTCAAGCACTCATCCTGACAAAAAGTGCATGCAGAAATCCTATATCCGTTACCTACTGTTCAATGCGGTTTGGATCAAATTAGAGACCCTTAGGGATGAGGGTCATTGTTCAACCAATTGTATCGTATTTAAGTGTTAGAAGGAAGGAAACTCGGAAAACTCTCAAGCACTCATCCTGACAAAAAGTGCATGCAGAAATCCTATATCCGTTACCTACTGTTCAATGCGGTTTGGATCAAATTAGAGACCCTTAGGGATGAGGGTCATTGTTCAACCACTAACCTATGGTGATCTTAATTTAAAAGTATAAATAAATTTGACCTAGTATTTAAAATTTCAAATGAAATTAAAAATGGGAAAAGGGCAGAAAAGTAATTTTCCAAGCCATAAAATTTTTAGCTTGAAAATTGCAGTATATTTATTTCATCACTATTTCTTAAAGAACAACACGTCTTATTTTAAGAATATTCATAAACTGAGTAAAAGCTGTTTTTGTCTATTAAAGCTTTCATTTCTATACCATTCAACTAATTTTAATTTAGCTTAATTTATGCTTTTAATTTAGAAAAATTTTACATGATGCATGCATATATAATACAATGGTATGTTTAATTAACAAAGTAAAATCCAAGGAAATGACATCAAAATATCACTGATGATTAGAATTAATTTTTGTTTCTTTAGCAAGCTTTAATTCTGTCTACAAAACTTATTCTGGTCCTCTGGATCCTTTATCCTCACCATTTTTCTTTAAAGCTACATTTTTCTGTTTTGTAGACTGTTGAATATTTATTTGCGAATTCTATCTCCATTTTTCAAGCTCACTAGAGTTCTTATCTCGTTTCTTCGATTTAACTTATCTGAAGAGGGAGGAGGTTCTTCTCGGTTGCAATTTATGAACTTTTATGATTCCGTCGAAGAGAATGTAATGGTCTGAAAGAGGAGGACTAGTCCAATTTTTATCGAAGTTTTATTTTTTTAGAGCGCAACTGCTGAATTAAAAGGATGGCAAGCTATTTAAAGGACAATCTTCTTCATCCGAAACAGTCAAGGCTGGAAAATGGACAGATAAAAAATAATAAATTGCCGGAATTTATGCGTCAAATTTGCGTAGGTTGTCCAGGCTATTCTCCCGCAGATTCTATTATTCCAATGGGAGCTCTTTTCTGCTAATTTGGCTAAAGTAGTCCGAGCCAAATTTGGCGATTTTGTTCTTTGATAGTTACGTTAACATGATAACTATAAAAATTTCATAAATATCTGCAAGGAAATTTCAGAAAGAGATTGTTTACAAACCTTGTTATTATTAATTTAGAATTTATTTGATTTAAGAAATTTTTTAAATTTTAACTGTTTTTGTTGATTTAATCTAACCATAAATTGCATGTATTGTCCTGTCTTCTTCATTTTGCTTTTTGTTTTGTTCTATTGTCAACGTATTAATGGTTCGAATCAATAGAAAATGGCTTCTCCAACGGATGCTTTGGTCTTTGTTTAAGAAATTGTTTTAATAACAAAATGAACTTCGACATCATTCTCAAACATTCGACGGTGAACTTTGTATTGTTTACTGGCGCTCGAAGAATGTTGCTGACAAGTGGGATGTACAACGCCGTCTCTATATCAAGTGACGTAGATGAAGCGTTATCTGACGTCATGGATATATTAAGCCAATGAAAATTCTAATAGTGAAACGTATTTATGATCTCAACTGGAACGAAATAAACAAGCACTTCATGGTTAAAAATTTCATTCATAATTCTTATGATCCGCATACCTAAAAATATATTTGTTAAATCTCCAATCGTCACTGAAAGTGATAGCGAGAAAAAGAGAAAATTAAATGTAGCTAGAAACCCAGAAAATTCTGACAACCCTTCATTACATTATTTAAGAACATTTAGTTTGAAGCAGGTGTTATGATCTCGGGGGTTACAGTAAACAAATTAACAGTGCACCAAATTGGGTGATTTTGGTGTTCGAGAAGCAACAGAATAATTGATAATCCTATTAAAAATAAATTCAAGAAATTGTCCAACAATTTCTATTCTTGATCCAAGTGTTCTCTATTCTTGATGGCTATTCGTTAACTGTAAAAATTTGAACTGTCACAGACAACAACATCCTTCTAAGAAATTTCAAACAGTTCTAATGTTTATTCATGTATATTGTTCTTATTTTTTCAAAAGGATTATTTAAAAAAAATTCTCTTTTATTTAAAGTTGTTAAGCAAAATCAATTTTAATTTATTTTGTAACAAGTAGTAATCCTATTTACAGTTGATACAAAGATTTTCGCATGGCGTACACACCGAAAAGAGAAAAATTGAGTATTAAAAAAATTTATAACAAATGAGTTCATTGTAAATAAAAAAGTATGTTTAAATTTAAATAAAACATGTTGAAGAGTGAAAAAATATTTGAGGATAAAATCAATATATAAAAATATATAAATAATAGTAATCTCATTTAAAATCTAAGTGTGTGTTCCATTTTATTAAGCAGACTATTAAATAATATTGTATAAAAATATTAGTTTATATAATTTCGAATTATTTTTTTATTTGCGTGTACACAGCTCTTGCTTTTTAAGAAAAATCTTATTCATTTATTTAGGGAAACACTTTAGTTTTCTTTCCTCTCATCCGTTTGAGCGCGATCACATTTTCCGATTCCTTGAATAGTTCGAGAAATTCCCTCTTCACCGACTATCAGAGCCCTTTCCCCCTTCGTATAGGAAAACGAGGAATTTCTCAACATCTATAAGGTGGCTTATTTGAAAAAAGAGCCGCCGTTGCCCGAATTTCTCAACTTTTTTTCGCTGATATGTTGGGGTAAAAATATTAAGAAACGTAAATTTTAATAATTAAATTATCGTGAGTATAAGTTAGGTATTCGATTAAATACGCAAACATTTTGTAATATTTGCTTAATTTTTAGTTAGTTGTAACGATAGTTATTTATTTTGTCAAGTATATTAGTTTAGATTCCAATGAATAAAAATGGTATAGATGGCTGATCAAGAGTTTATATATATATATATATGTATATATATATATATATATATATATATATATATATATATATATATATATATATATATATATATATATATATATATATATATATATATATATATATATAAATATTAAATATTCTAAAAATTGGTGGTTTCAATTATTCGTTGAATAAAATACATTTAGTAAAATACATTAATATAATATTCTTTTTTAGTATTTATTGTTGTCTGCTTCTCCATGATGTGATAAATTACTGACTAGAAATGAATGTAAGATATGTATAATTTAATTTACTGTAAATTAATTCGTTCATAATTCACAGGTGCATGCATTTGGGTAATCTGGATATGGAATTTATTGTTCTTGGAATTAGTTTATATTCCTATTGCAGACAACAGCGTTAACGAGTCGGAAAGCATCTCCCAACTTAACAATTTCAAACAGGACGGCCGGACAACCCACCTCGGAGTGCAGGACACCATTTACATTCATTAGAACTTTAGTTATCATTAGCTTCATAACTGTCCCGAACACAGTCGTGTTTAGACAAGAGAGAGGTTTTGCGGTCGCAGTTAACGTCTCTTTCTCGGCAAACAATCGGAGTGGTTGATTTAGCTCAATGAAACCGTATTTCAGTTGTCAATTAAAATTTAATAGGATTCGCGTCCTCTCTCTTAACTAAGTTCATTAACAAAGTTGGTCAGTTGAAGAGGTTGAAACTCAAATAACTGTGATATTATAGTGCAATGTTATCCATACTTTTTTATTGCGATAAAAAAAATCCGATATTAATTTTCTTTCATATTATTCAAATAAAAATGATATTATATAAATATCTTTTTATTATATCTAAACAAAAGTGTAATGGATTATTAAATTTTTCTGTATATTTAAATTACTATATCTCATCAATCTAAACTTTAATGATATAAATATTATAATAAGCTTCTTTCTTTTAAATGTTAGTAAGGAAGCTACATAACATTAATCTTTTTTCGTTAGTAGGAAAACATTAAGATATTAATCTTCTTTCTTTTAAACGCTAATAAAAAAAACTATATAACTTTAATCTTCTTTCGTTAAATTCTAATATGAAAACGATGTTATATTAATTTATTTTCACTTAGAATTTAATAAGAGAACTATTGCATTTTTGTTTCTTCTTTAAACTTTAATAAGAAAACCATATTATGTTTTCATTTAAAGATTAACAAAAGAAAACAATATTGTATTAATCTTCTCTTTCTCTAGAATTTCAACACTACTATCTTTCATTAAATTTTAACATGAAAAATGATATAATAATCCCATTCACATTTAAATTTTAAAACAAGAAAATTGTAATGTATGAATCCTCTTAAACTAGTCATATTAAAATTATATTATATTAATCCATTTCAGTTCATAAAATTTAATAAGAAAAATGCATCATATTAATTTTCTTTCACGTTAAACTCTTTTAAAAAATAACATTACGTGAGTTTGTTACATTATGTTCAATAAGAAAATCTTTAAATAAGTATAGAATTGAATCCTTCAAAAGAGAAAACGTTTCAATCGAATTGTTGATAATTACTGATTTTTCTAAACTGTAAAAGAATACATGGTGTATTTTTCTTATTTTCTAAAGGAATTTTCTAATGTAGAATCCACTTTTAGAAAAATATATATTTCATAGTATTTGCAGCTAAAATTAACTAACCAAAAAATTTAATAAATGTTAGTTTTTAGAAAAATTTTTATTTTTTAGTTTTCCGCGCCTTTATGATTTATGAAAAAATTTATCATTTCAGCTTTCCGCATTTAATTACTTTGTATTCTGAGCAATTCATGTAACACATTATGAACTTATCCCTCATTTAATAAATGTTTTAAAACTTATCTTCTACAGAAAATTATTAAGTAACTTTATGACAGCAATATTAAGTTATTATTCCATTATATCATTTCGATGTAACACAATATTTTTATACTGATGGTAAATTTAATAAATATCTTAAATAATTCAACTGCTTATAATTTTATTCATTTATCGACTCAAGTTTGTTGAAACTATCTTTTGTCTTTGTTTCCCCTGTATTTCAAGGAATTACATCGTGGGATTTTTTTAAGAATTACTAAAATTGTGAGAATTACTGTCATACAATCCATAAAATTCATAAGATTTAATACCTTTTCTAATTTTAATTTAGCTTGTTTTGTTTGCCGATTTGTGTTCACCTTCAGCAGTGTTTAGTTGGATCATTATCAACAATTTAAAGTGGATTCCGAACAAATATAAACATATCCAACTGAAGTTAGTTTCGAAATTACAAACTGCTGAAGGAAGGTTAGACCTGAACCATTCAGTCATCGTCTGTCTCTACTGAATAGATAAGAGAAGAAATCATTGATTCAGCTGTAGACGTTATCGCTTGACTTCGATTTAAATTAATGAGATGGCTGTCTGTTTGTCTGCTGTAATGGTTAAAATTAGACAGCTGAAAATGCTTTGCAATAATCTACCTTTACAATAAAAAAGGGTTATAGCTCACATGAAAAATAAGGAATTACTTAGTTAATCTAAGGACATAATAAAATTATTTTTCTGAAATTTTTTTTCATCAGTTTTCTAGATACTGTCATTCCGACATCCGTAAAGATTAAAAATTTTGAAAAGGTGAAAATAAAATCCATTTTAACATACTAAGAATAAACAAGGAACAAAATGAATTTGGATAGTCTACACCACTGAAAAGTTTTTGAATGTTTGAAACACTCCGGATGATTCCCTTTCTTAATATCTTTTGGTTTGGATTTTCTATTAATTAAACACGAAAAACAATTAAATATTTACTAATGATATTTCAGACATATATTTATCACCTTTATAATATTGTGAGTAAAGGAAAGGAATGTAAAAAATACTTTTTATCTTGAAATAAATATTTTGGTGACAATTTTATCAGGCAATGAAATAAATGTTTCTTAAAAATGCTGAATCAATGAAGCTTAGTTTAAACTCGGTTATTATCCTGTTGCGCATATTGGAAACGAGAAACACTATTTTGGGAAGTTTTATTCTTCAGAATAATATATTTTTTTATCTCTTTATTGTATGAGATTTTATACACACCATTTGGCGATAAGTAGCTCATAACTAATGGAAGGGCGCCAATTTTTTATCTTAAAAATGTATCTGACGTCGCAGGTGAGATCTTCCAAATTTATTCAGATAATTTTTAGATGATTTATGTCTTATTACGTAATATTTTACCATTAATGAACCTCTTTTCCTTTGTTGAATTTCTCAAAAGCTTTTGCTAAGCAATCAAGATTATTTTATTTAAAGGAACATCAATTTTTGATATTTTGCAATTGCACAGTTGCAATATAAATGTAAAAAGTGCTAACAAAAGCAAATTTTAAACTGCAAAATAATAATATTTTTCCTTAATTTTTTAGATTAATTTTTATTTTTATTTAGAGTTTAATTTCTCAACTGTTTTATACAGAAAATTGTACATTATTTTAAATAATACCAATTTTGCATATTTTGAATTTCCAATTCTCAGTAGAACAAAATGTTCAAATTTGTCAAATCTAATTTCTTTTGATTGAATACACTACGTTCTGTTTTACTGTAAACTATTACAAAGGTTTTTTTTAAGTAATTCAATACATCATTTATAAATTCATTTTGCTTTTTTCATTGCTTAATATCCATAAACATTTAGTGTTGACGATTTTGTTGGCAATTATGAAATAATGCTAATAAGTAACTTTGAAAAAAGAACTATTTGACTTCAAAAATGATTTTGAAAAAAAGCTTAGACTTGGATTGTACGAAATCACCCTACATATATATTTAATGTTTAAAGAGTTTATTAAGTGTTGATATATTTTTTCATTTTACGTCTATAATTAATAATTTTTTCTGTTGTTTGATGAATTATTTTCAACCTTCTTAATTTAAATATTTAAAATCTCATTTATTATTTTTAATTTTTTAATTTTGAATTAATATAGAAGTTTATTGAATTACTTATTATTTCTTGAATAAAATGATTCTATATTTCTTAGATCATTAATACGTGCCAAAATATAAACGTGCATTTGTTAAATGAGAGCATCCACGGTTTGGGAGAATAAAAGAAGCTTGGCGTGCAGCTCTCACATTTGATTCCTATGAGAGATGATTTCTAGGAATTGTTGCTTCCTTGATGAAATTTTACGCCAATTAAATGGGCAAGTGACCACTTCTGCTTCCGGCGAGCATTCGGATTGCGTCGCAAGGCACTTCTAGCAAATTTCTCGAGAATGCAGGGAAAGGAATAACACGCTTGTCCAGGAATTCCTGGGATTTAATCGACTCCGGAGGCTATAATATTTGAGGATGATCAGACGGTGAATTTAAATGAGGATCTGAACGGATTCATGGAGGACCAACAGACCGAAGGAATTTAACCTATTACACCTTGCCATTGATTAAATTTCCACAAATTATGCAGTTAATCGTACTTGTGAATTAATACTCGCGATTTAATAAGCTAGAAATATCACTTAAGGACTCATAGTTGTTAATTTGTAACTGTTATTCCTTTGATATATAAATTTGAATAGGTTTTGTAAGGTATCAATCTAGAAATTCACGTATTTACTTATGATATAAAACAATATCATTGTTTATATGAAATTTAAAATTAAATAAAACTATTCATTTAAATATTTTCATAAAAATAAATTCTATATTCATATATTTAAAAAAATGTCCTAAAATATTATATTTTGCACTGTTTTGTGAATCCTTATTTAAATTTGAAATTAAAGATTATTACTATTGATTAAAATACTAAAAGCTTAATATGTTAAAAAGATTTAATGATTTTATTGATATTTTTAAGATGAATTCGTATTTAATAAGTGTTCTAAGAATTCTGTTATATTTTGGTCTATTTGCTTTTACGTAATTGGCATATTTCAATTTTACTCAAACAAATTAATCTCAATATATTATATACATTTTTTAGAATTAGCTGAGAATGCCTCACTTTAATCAAAACTGTTATATATTTTCCTTGGTCAGATTTTTCCTTCGGTGAATTTCTTCTACGATATTTTTATTTTTCAAGCAGCTGATATTTCTAAATGCCGTAGAATAGGCACAGCCGCCACATAATCCCTAACTCCAATACCTGAATTGGGTGAGTTTTTTGGCGGATATCTATGTTTATATAGTAATCTAGTCCTTTATTATATTATAGAGCTAGAATGATAAGAAATATGTTGAAATTTCTATTTTGGCAATTCTAATTTATGCGTTATTACGAGAAAAAATTTATATAGAACATTTTGTTCCATTTTAAGATTTTAATGGTACTTCCGTATTAGCGCCACAGCAGAAAGATTTGGTAGTTTTTAACTGCGACCAATTTACACCTAAAATTTTTGCGACAAATCATAAAATAAAACATTTTATTAAAAATCAAAACACTTTATTTAAAACAAAGTAGTCAATCAGATTTCGGTGGGAAATGAGCCGATATAGAGTTTAACATAGACTCAAAACAGATTTTCTTTTCTTTCATCTGATGTTGTCGCCATATGAACTCTGATAAATAAGATTCCAAGTGATGCTTCGCTGTCCCCCTATGTCTCTTGTTCCTCCATTTAGCACTGCCCCACATTCCCTCAACAATTTGTGAATGAACTCCTGTATCAAGATCAATAAAATTGTATTTGTGATTAACTTTAGCCTGTAGGAATCCTTCTCTTTCTATTCCATTCGTTTGGTAATTTTTCCAACTGTCAGAATAAATTGTGCTACCATCGGCTATGGTTTCAATAATTTTTTCAAGAAGAGTAGAGCCAGTTCCATTAGGATCAGTGACAACAAACGAATCTTTTGTTTCTCTACATATACACCAAAACCCCACTGTTCTGGTGATAGTCAACCACAATTATTTTTACGTTTAATAAACAAACTTTAATCAATTTCCACAATGCAACCTGGTCCATATCCAACCTTCTTGTTTGGTTTATTCTCCATATCCAAGACACATAATTCACGCATGTAGTTCTTCCAATCTATAACAGTTTTATCCGATAAATCAAGTTGCTTTTCACGAAATTTAATCGACGTCAACTCCTCGCACCAGAAGTATATGAATTTCAAAGCTGAATAATATAGAATTCTGGTTCCCTCAAACCAAAATTCTACTTGCTTGTCTTTTCTAAATCCACTTGCTGATCACACTGGCTTAAATTACATTTCCAAAACATACGATTACTAAAATAAAGTTTTATGTCGTGGGAATTGGTACATTTTTCGTGTTTTTATAAATATTTCTTTCCTGAAAAAATGAAATTGCATCTTGTTCTGTTTGGAGCAAATCCCAACTACGCATTTTCTTCGCATTAAAAATGGCGTCAAAAATTAGCAAACAACAAGGATCTAAAAGATAACTGCGAACGCATGAAAAAAAGACTTTAGTGGCGCATCGTGTAGATTTGCAGCAGTTGAAAATCGCTAAATCTGGTTACGGTGGGGTTAATACGTAAGTACTATTTTAATTTAATTTTATAATATTTTCTATTTTTAAATCTTAATATTTAAAACAGTATTTACATTTTTTATTTATTAGATTTAAATGTATTATTTTAATGCATTAGCTTTTGTATGAATTTATTACATCCCATTTGCAATATCTTTACGGCATTACGTTACAATTACATTAGCTTGGCATAATTTTTTTCATCGCGAAAATATTCTGAAATTGGCATGAGGCATTATACGGCAGCTGTGCTGTAGTATATTTGAGAAGTTTTAAAATATTTCTAATACGTTTTATTTTATTGGCACTAATATATTTTAAGGTAGAATACTATCGAGTACTATATCTTAATTGATACTTCTTTTTCTAGTTATCTTTAAAATGCAAAAAGTTTCCTTTAATTCCTTTTTTTCAAGCCAGTGTTTATTAACAAATAGTGAAAGAATGTTGTGTTCTTAAAATGTTGCTTTATATATATGTTGAAATATTGGATGGGGAAACATTTCCTAATAAATATTTATTTCGTACACTCCGCAAAAACAGTGAGGAGTATCTTTAATTCCTCTTTTTCTGCATAAAAATTTTAACGCCCTAGACACTGAAATATTAAATTAATTGTTATACAAGTTGCGATTACAAACACGAAAATCACGTTACGGTTGCAGTCACGAAATCGCTTCCTGGAACATTTCTTCGTATTCTACTTGTATCCTTATATTGCTCCAGTATTTGTTCAGTACTGATTTTGAAAAAGTAGACAGCTTCTCTATCTACCTTAAAAAATTATTCTAAAGATTGCGTGCAAAATATATCTGCAGTCAAAAATTTTTCTTCCCTTCATTAGCTTCAATGTCTTTAGGAGAACTGCCGCAAAATAAATAGTTTGAATTATAATTATTCTATTTTTCAGAGTGTTCATTAAAATTCTTATTATTACTTCGGTAAACACAAGCAGATCATTCATTAATAAGCCGTACCAAAAGTTTCCCTGTTGTCAGTGTTTACTTTTAATGAACTTCATCATAACAAATGCTACTCTTCCGACGTTTTGGCTTCTTAAAAGGATGTTTGAACTTATTAAAAAGATGTTTTTTATTTTTCGCAAACGCAAAAAACTAAATTTTTAATAGCCAAATGACTATACCTTTTCCTTAATTTTTATGTCAAAATAAAACTTAAATTACTGATTTTTAAAACTAAACTAATTTTAAAAATTCGACAAATCATTTATTATAAAATTATTAAAGATGAAATATATTTTCCCCATTTTCCCCTTTCTTATTAAAAGTGGAGCCAATCTCTAAATATTTGTGAAACACGCTGAAATATTTTTTTAAAAATCAAAAATTTTTAATAATTTTCACCAACAATCTTATGTATCATAATTGCAATTCATTAAATACACATTAAAATTCATATCTTATTCAAACAGTGAATTATTGAAGTGAAAATATTTGCTATGCCTATTACACAATATCTGAGGAATGCAAGGAAAATAATCTGTTTTTAAATAGTTACAAGACACATATTCAAAATTTTCCTTCATAAAGATATGTATCATTGATATACTGCTAAAATAAGTACAGAATAAAATTTTATCAAACATATCTGTGTAAAAATTCCATCTGAATTTAAATACAATATTAATTATTAGTAAAACTTTAAATTTAAATTAAATTAAAATTAAAAAACAATAAAGCTTAAATTAAATAAAAAATAAAAAGTTTTATATAGTATGAACAATTGATAAAGATAATTGATTTAGAATGATCATAATTTATTTTTAGTATTATGAAAAGTGTAAATTTTACGAAGAAAATAGATTAGATTTTCTCATATGAAAATGCAATTTGTTGTTTCAAATTCAACTGAAATTGTTCGGTATTTTTCCGAAAATCAATTTGATTGTTAATGATTACTTGAACAATTGATATTCTAAGCACTTAAGGAAACAAATCAGCATTTCTGCTAAAATTTAATCATAGAACATTTGATGATTGGAAAAGCAATTATATATTATGTTTTTGCAGTTCAGTTAAGTTTGAATAAAAATTGTTATCAATGTTATTATCTTGTATTAGTCAACTTAACTCAATGTAAAAAAGATTTTTTTTATCATTGAAGCATTTATTTGAAATTATAATGCAATCAAATGCCGCGTAATATTGGACGAAATAATCTTCATGGCAATATGTAGATACTTATAAAAAAACTTATGTTAAACTTTCGCTAATGTGAAATTTTTATCAGTTTTAAGTCTAGCCTTAGCACAATTGTAGCTTTTAAATTCAATGTGTAATTGGATGTGCTGAGAAATTTTATTCTATTTAATTATAACAGTAACTAGAAAAAATATCTTGATCTTTAAAGAAAATGAACTGCATAGCTTGAATTTCACACATTAAACATTTTCTTTAATCTACATTTATTCTTCTTTCGGTAAAGTTTCATTTGCTTGTACATAAATAAGAGCAAATTCGAAGTAAAATATTTATTTTTAATCGGATATGATAATATATTCTTTTATTTCGATTAAAAAGAAGTATATTTTATCACTTTAAATGCTGAAACTTTTTAAAGACAAAATGTTCACAAAATATTCTTCTAACGATACAAATTTACATTTTCATGTATTTGGAATTGTGTACAAGTGATTTTTTTTTATTACGAGTAAGGTAATAAACGTGCTATTGTTTCCGCAGTACATTTTATATTACTTTATTTTGCATCCGACATTATTATCATAAACTATTTATCATTTTGTATTATTTTTAAATAAACTACTTTTAAGCTTATCTTTTTCTTTGTGTGCCACCAAATTATAAAATCATTAAAAGTATGCCATGACAAAAAAAGGGTTGAGAATCTTTAATGTACAAGATACTGAACTAACAATTGAATGGTTGGAGCTCTATTTTTATGTTAAGTACTTTTTGAGCTTGATTTTCTCACCTAGATATGTGCTTGTTGCTCACCATGTCACTTTTTACAACTACGTCACACAAAATTTACTTCCACCAGGACTTACAATGCAATGTCCATTTTAAACTGCTGCAAGCATCTATAAGTTAAGTCAGAATCAAACAAAAGAGCTGCTGAATCGAGTCAGAACGCTAAACATTTCTTCGAATCGACTAAAATTTACAACGACTTTGAAAAACTATAATTACTACTTTTTTGGCAACACAAAAGCCTTCTGAAATAGATGAATGACTATACATACTTAATAGATTTGATATATCTTTAATAACTTTTAATATAATTTCGAAAGAATTTGAAATGAAAATCCAAATCAGTGATTATGAATTAGAGAATAAGTTAAATATTTGATAGGAATTATAAGCTTAATAAGACAGCAGTAGATAAACGAGATATTATTCGATTAACGAGATATTATTCGATTAACGAGATATTACTGCTTTAAACGAGATATTTTCGCACTGTTAAACGAGATATTACTGCTTTATTATTTTGTTTACTGCTGTTAATTTTACTGAGCCTACTTTAGCTTAAACGTCATTCAAGTGACGGGTTCAACATTTGAACCATTACTCTCCTCCTGTATGTTCAAAGGGGCGTGGTTGGTTAGGGCGTTATTCTCAGTATCTGAAGGTGGTGAGTTCGAACCGGTGGTGAGTTGACTAGAGATCCGTCGTGTTCGCTAAATGCAGCGAATGGCACGTTAAAACTGGGCTTGATCCCAAAGTCCTCCAAGTGGAATGATACAACTGGGGATATCTGGCCAAGTTTTGGGGGTCTTCTGCTCGGCCCCTGCTTCAAAATCACGAAGATTTCACCTGGCTGCTTCTGTCTAATTGGTAGAAACCAATACAGCACAGAGAAGCATGCTGGTGCAACAACAGATCTCCTCCTATTACAATCACGCTATATTAATGAAGAAACAAAAGATTTAAATATGTAACCTTATGCTGATTTAATCCGATAGTATTTGAAATTCATTTATCGAAATATTTTTCTTTTAAACACACCTCATAAATTATGCGAAGCAGCAGATGATATTCAGATTTTTGATTTAAATAAAGAAACTCGTTGGGTTTAAGTTTTACACATTTTACATTAAAATATATATTAATACATTAATACCTGATTATTATATATATATTAGTATGATTATATATACTAATATATTAATACCTGAGAATTAAGTTGTAAAATTGTAGAAAAATTAAAAAATTTGATAGCTGCGTAAGACAAAACCCAACTACTATTTACTTTTGCTACTATTACGAATCACTATTTTCCCAGAAAAACTAACAATTATCATTTTTTTAGAATACTGCGGAAATTTATGGGAAAAAAATGCTTCCAATGCCGCACATATTTTTATCCCACCTGTCACATATAGTATGGAATTTTAAAAGGGGAGAAGAACAACACTTCTCTATTTTTAAAACTGGCAAATTCAAAAATGGTGAGCTTCGTGGCATATGCAACATTTTAGGAAATTCAAATCAACGTTAATTCAGGTTTAAATGAATTGAAAATGCTATCGGTAAAAGTTTACAATCGGGTACCTCTTTATTCTTTTGGAATTTTTTTGATCCCAGATAAGTGCCAAAATGTGACTAACAAAATGGCCGCTGCACAAAATCTGTACAAATATAAGGTTACCAGGATTACCAGAAATTAAATTTTATCGCCAAAATGTATTGCTAGACCAAGTGATACCTGATTCTAAACCAAAAGCAATGCTATCATCATATAATTAAAAACAATTATTATAATAATTAAAAATCCTAATAAATTAAAAACACTATTTTCATATATCATTTAAAACGAAACAGTTTTTATCTTTAAGTTTGCCAGCGACCAACATTCTGATCAGTTCTTTACAAACAGCCACTCACCATTCATTCTCAGACAGATATTTGGAGGACCCATAAAACAAAGATTTCACTTATATACCTGAAAACAGCACGTGACCTTTAATTTTTCATTTATTACGAGGAATATAATGTTTCTTTAAATTGATAAACCATGTTCACACATAAATGCAGTCAAATCATCAAATGTAGGAATAGAAAAGACATCATTAAATATAAATTTAAAACTTCATCCAGTGTTACTTTTCATTGCAAGCTGATTTAATGCTATCCTAGGTATGTTCTGTCAGTTATAGTATGATCTTCGGTAATAATATGAGTAAAAGGAATCCAAACGCACAAGGTTTGGTTTTTTGGTCACTCAATGGTAATATTTTGGCCACGAGGACTCATTAGACCAGAACCTATGGCTTAAAGGGAATTAAGAACCACTAGAAGTAACTAAATCCAAGGTGGGACTCGAACCTACGAAGTGCTGAACCGAATGCCAGAGAGCGATCGTTCGGCTATCAGCTGACTTCCAAATGCATGAGGTTTCAAAATAGACAAAAATTACATATCACATGCCGGTCAACTTGTTTAGTGGTCAGCGTGCCTGACTACGGATAGAGAGGTCCTCGGTTCGAATCCCGGTTCAGGCATGGATGTACTTTCACTCTCTATCCTGTCGTTGTTCTTTCCTTGTGTTTGAATGAGGTGTGAATGGTTGCCTACTCTATATACGAGTCAATATGGCGTGTGTGTGTACTGAGAAAGTCGGATTCCACACCAAATAAGGTTCAGTTGGAAAAGTGGAGCAGGGCATCCCAATTTGCCAGCCTAGCTGGCGCACGAGAACAACAACAACATTATATATTACAAAAAACAAAGCTTCCAATTTTAGACTCTACATCTCATATAGATAAATTTTGTATGTTGAATCCATACAGCATCAAAATACGAAAACAACTGAGAATATTCAATGGAAAACAAATGCCTGCAGATAAGGACTTTTATAATGACAATTTCCCGCAAGTCAAGTAACTGAGTTTTTACACGAGCAACCCAAGGGATTTCCTTTTTGTATAACAATCGTATGCCGACAAAGTATATGAAAGGGGCAGAAGATTCATTTTTGGCTTCTTCAACGGGGAAATTTCATAAAATAAAATATTGGATTTTATACGACGCAAGTCTGGTCGACTGCAGGGAAATTGTGATTTCGTGTATTTTTTCCAATTTCGGTTACGATAGATGATAAACTTCTTTGAAGGGAAACAGTTATGAGCGATGGTTCTTTTTTATCCAGAATAGTTTCACATTGAAAGAAAGAAAAACTTTCAAATCGATTTAGAAAAAAAATACCGATTTTCAAGAAATACAACATGTAATTCTTTACAGGGTCAGGTTTTTTTCATTGTAAAGTGGAAGTGTATAATTGAATTAAATTTAGAATATTATTTATATAATTATAATGTAAAATCGTAAAATTTAAATTTTTATTAGAATAGCTTTACTTGCATCAGCAATTGATATATAATGTGTTTCTGAAAAATAAATCAAATCCTAAGTATTTCACTAATTTCTAGTTGAATAAGTATTAATGTGGGTTCGAATGTCTCGTTACTGGTGTGGTGTGATATCTTAGGGAGAATACTACCACCTGAAGTATCAACCTCGTCTTTTGATCTTAATTCAAATTTAAGATTCAGTTACTTATTGATTTCTGAAGGTATATGATAAAAAAAAAAGAAACTAAAAGTCTGATTTGGCATATTATTATCGATTTCAGCAATACATTAAAAAAATATATATATATATAGTAATATAAGAGTAGACTTTTTTATCTTAAATATTTCCGTAATTTATGTGACTGCATGCCTAAAATTTTCAAAAGAATGAGGTCTTTGTTCTACCTCTTTTACATGATTAATGAGGAAATAACCTCTTCTAGAGTTAGATCTTTACAGATTTGTATCTGAGGAAACCCGAATTTCTAGTTGAGTTATGCAAATGGCGAGTAGAAGAACGAGAGCAATGCAGTACTCGAAAGATTTAAACTCACCTGAAAATTTAATGTTCAATTTTTGAATTCGTCGAGAACTATCAATAAATAAAAATATTCCGTTACCTGCGCTTGTAATCTTTATTTGAAAGATAGCAAATATATAACCTTTTTTCAAGATATGAAAGGTCTTTCCTATTGAACTGTATTCATCTTCAGCGTCATTTTTCGGATATTTAGCGTCCTTGTTATATTTTAAGTTTCCTTTCTAATATGATTAGAAATAGCTTTAATAGCAATGGTGACAGCATCTGTAATCCCATATATTTAAAGTAATCCTAATTGTGAATATATGAAACTATAGTGCCTAAGTAAAAATATAAATCCCCACATCTTGCTTGAAATTTTGAATTCAAATTTTAAAGTTGTTGTAAATGATTTGAGTTAACGGTTGTTGTAAATGATTTTTTTTTTATTATTTAAAAATATTTTCATGTATTTTAAGTTGTATAAATTCACAACTTACTTATAAAGGTCAGTATAACTATGAGCAAAAGGCGTCTTAATCGGAAGATTGTTAGTTCGATACCTGATTGTCCCAAATATTACCGTAGAGTCTCAGAGTGGGTTTTCTCTCCACTGCTGCGATGCGATGTTATTCAATTGTGAGTAATTGACTGCGTTTAGCAACTGTAACAAAAGAAATCAGAAACTAATGTCATTTTTCATTTGAAAATGATTCCCTTTTGCATTGTCCGATAGGGTGCAGGTTTGATATCGGACCCAACCATAAACTATCCTATAGCAAAAATTACGCCTATTAAACATTTCGTTGGGCCCAATATCCCTCTGCTGATATGCGAATCGGTTTGGTTTGTCACTTAACGGTCAATTTTGGCACGCGTAATTAGATCCAAACCAGCTTAGAACTACTATAAATTTGTAAGCCCAAAGTGAGAGTCAAACTAGTGTAACTCATTATAACACCAATGTTAGAATTCCTTACTCAGAACATATCATTATGATTCTCTAAGAATACCGTTCAAAATAATATCTATTTGTATAAATAAAAACAATTCGTAGGTATTTTAGTAGATTAAATTCCTGCAATATCAAATATCTAGATATCAATGACCATCTTAATTAACGAAGTTGACATCTGAGTAGGCACCTCCCTTTACATGGCGTAAGAGGTCATACCAAAATTCGTTTTACCCACTATATATAGGTCTTCACTATGCTGCAGCCTCTCTAACTTGGAAGGAAGAAAAGCAAACGAGATCGATTCCTTTAAAAATCCTTAATAAATTCACACATTTTTAACGAATATTTCATTGTGCGAAGACGTTAAAGGAAAAAATGGTTATTTCCGCCGTAAATATTTGCGTCATGCATTGCTTAAAATGGTTTATAGAAACTAGTATTTTTCTCCCCTTCAATGACAAAATTAAAGGAGTGGATCCTCTAGTGGTGCTACCTAACGGAAAAGTTTAAAACTAAGTCGTACTTTCACCTTCTTGGTGCCCTGATTACACGAAAAACGCACTGTATTGACTTAAATTCGAATAGTTAATGACATAGCGAACTGGGTTGGACGTGTCATCAGTAACAACAACAGAAACTGCTATACGATCTATCATATCCAGAGCACTATTAGTGCCCTGCTAACATGGCTTCACTGTTTATATTTTGGTGTGTTTCAGTTTCAGCAAAGACGATGTCCTGAGAGGCCTTGGTCTTTTTTTAGACATTTTGGATGTTTTCAGATTCATAGGTATTGCCTACTTCTGCTGGATAGTCCCTTATTTGCCACAACAGTAACAAAAGCTACTGTAAAATGGACATTTGTTTCAGATTTTATTACCTAAATAATTATAATTAATTGAAACAACTTATTTAAATGCGTTAGTCTATTTCTGACCCAAACGTATTAGCAATTGCTTCAATGATCGATTAAAGGGGTGTCATAGAATAGAAAATCACTATTTTATCATTCATTGAATAAACTAAAAAGAAACTCTGGGACTCATAGGTATCATATTGTTGATTGGATAGTTTTCCTGATCATTCAATAAGTGTGAGAATCTTTATTGTACTGATTTAAAAGAACCTGAATAAAATCATGTCAAAATGCATTAATATATGATAATTCCATACCAATTGAAACGAAATAAAAACCCTCTCATACCAATGCGGAGATTTAAAGCAAAAGTTCGTTTTGAGGACAGTATAGATGTCTACTACATATTTTATTGATGATTTCACTGCTGAAATCTCTTAAAGTCAAGAGTCTGCTGCTGATTATTTGCATTTTCTTCTCTTTAAGTAGACTTGGCGGAAAAAGAAACGATTCCAAGTGTCACTCTGTGTTCCATTATTATACATAAAAGCAAGCTGATTAGACTGTAAACTCCAGCTTATAATGGAGTTCAAGATTTATTTCTTGCACACGCACTCTAATTCTATTCAGGCCTGAAGCTATTATTCTATTGAGAACCGCTGTTGCTATATACCGGCACCGGAACAGTCGGTGCTCGACTCATCATTTCAGCTATTTGTGGATTCTGTCTTCAGCAGAGAAGTGTGCAGTGAATCCAATTTCAACTATTGATCCCTAATTAACTTTTCTGCGCAAAAAAGACCGTTGACCCTCAAAGAAACCAAACTATCAGAACCACTACTTTGAAATCTTTAATGGGAATCGAACTCACGAACATAATAATTTTAAAAGTACAACTCGAAACAATCCTCGTGTGATGAATTGATTCTTAGAACTGTTGAAATTTCTTTTGGTCTTAGTCTGACAGTATGGGGTGCGCTGCTCCAATTTTCCATACTGAACCATATTTGGTGTGGAGTTCGACTGCTTCAGGACACACATACCATAAGGACCCGTTTATAGGATAGGCAACCATTCACACCTCATTCATACACAAAAAGGTCTAAGACAGAATAGATAGAGAGAGAAAGTACATCCATGCCCGAACTGGGATTCGAACCCAGGACCCCCCTATCCGCAATCAAGTACTCTGACCACTAGACAGGGTGGTCGGCAACTGTTGAAATGAAGGCCAGAATACTGACTGATTTGCTTACAGCCCAGAAGTCTTTCTGCCAACGTAATGTTATTATACTGGCAGAGGACATTTTAAAGTTTACCTATAAAATTGCATTCCGAGAGAGCTTCCCATAGATGAGCTGCATTCCCGTGTCGAAATAAGACTGGAAAACAACCGAACATTCACCCAGACAAATTTTTATGTGTAAGGCAGAAACGCAACACCCATCTTTTATTGCTCAAGAATGGCTGGGATCGAACACGGGATCTCTGAAGTGCGAATAGGCCACGGTCATCTTTTGCATAAGAAATATTTGCGTATCTGTTGTATGCGAAGATTTTTCATGAATAATGAGACGTATTCATGAATTGCGAGCGAGATAAAGCGGAAAACTCCCAAGCACCAACCCTGAAAGACGTGCATATAAAAAACAAAAATGCAAAAACTCTCTCCCGATGCTCACCTGTATTCAGGTTCGAATTCAAGACTTTAAACTCAAAAGAAAGTTGTTCCACAACTAGCTCACGGTAAGCCTAGGTCATTAGTGTTTATGCTATATAAATAGCTCTAAATATATTACATTTTTTATGTTGATTTCATTAGCCTTTATGAACAAAAGTTATAGGTAGAACTAAGTCAAAAAGACCAAGCATGTTCTGTTAGTTAATTCATAAATAAAAAATATACAAATTTGACAAAATAATTAATTTTTAAAAAGCTATCGCGGCTCAAAATTGATTGACTTATTCGGTTGTACTTGATACAGTGTTGTGAAAAAACCGTAATCCGATGAGAAACATTTTCCTGTTAGAAGCAATTTTTATAGGTATTAGGTCATTTTTATGTGTCACTAAGGAGAAAACCATGGAAACACCCTTGCTGACGAATATACATGAAGAAAGCATAAAGACAACTGTCTCTTGTTGTTCAACAAGAATTCAATTTCTTTCACTTCGAATGGTAAGTCATTGAAAGTTTAGCGTTCTGACATTCAGTTCAACTGCTCATCGGTTCGATTTCCCTCTAAACTGTAAATATATGTAGTAGTTTGAAATCCACTTTAAATTATAGGTTTCAGTTTATAAAGTCCTAGCAAGCAAAAAAGGACTTGAGTGATAAACAAAACCAACGAAAGAATAAACGCTAAAATTTAAGACAAATTTTTTTATCGAATTCTGATTCGCTAAATTTAAATGATTTCCCATTACTGCTTGGAATGAAACCTGTTCAGGTGAATATAAGCTACTGATACTGAAAAAAAAGAAGAACTTTTCTTTTATTCATGTTTCATGAACCGACGGAGTTTAAAGTAATTTACGATACATTAATGTTCAAATGCAATTCATTTCAGAAACTGAATATTAAAAAAATGCTAAAGTAATCTTTTCGCAAAATATTTTGAAGCCCACCAGGAAGAAAATATAACAAGCATTTATGAACGCATATAATTTACTTTAGATAGAAACATGCGTTAACGCGTCACGGTTAGGGCATTAAAATTTCGTCGGCCTAAGTACATAAAGTCATAAGTTACCACGGATTAAAGGAATATTTTTATGAATTTATGTTACGCAAGAATAAATGTCATAAGACTACAGCCAGAGAATCAAATGCAACACAATTTTGACATTGAAAATTATCATTACTTTTAAGTCATATAATATGTTGGAATTTTTACGAAAATGTGGTACTATTTAAAATTAATTCTATAAATACATTGACTAATTGTTTAAATATGCAATTTAATTAATATTATCGACAAATTTAAAATTTTTCTGCACTTTTATATTCTTCTGCACATTAATGTTGCAAACATAATTTAAAAAAAAGTTCAGTAAATGCTAATGAAATTATAATAAGTATACAAGAATCGTCATCATATGAGATCGATAATCTATCATAAGAAAAAGTATGAATGATTATAATTAAAATAAACATTTCATATATTAAAAGTTTCAATGAAACTTATTAATTAAACACAATTGTGCAAAGGTTATTTACATAAACTATTATACACTGAATTAGGGTTCCAATTCTATAACGAAAATCCATTCATACCGATTACTAAGAAAAAACTGCCTCAAAAGTTTGAACCATGGTCCAATTACGAGGTCAATAACTAAAATGACAACCTTGACTCAATTTTTTACGTATTATTTATAGATTTGCGATAGTACTCCAAACATTTCCCAAATTTCGGTGGCAAATATAAAATACCATTAGACTAAAAATACAGTACTAGTGCATGGATAAAGTACGGTTAGTATATGCTAAAATGTCATCAAAACAATTATCACTCTTACAGTTTAGTAGTTCTTGAGTTCAGTTATCATTTCGAACGGGGATGCTTATAGCACACACACACACACACACAGTACGAAGTGTACTTTAAGTTGTATAGATTCTAATTTAATTATCGCTTGCTAAAAATTATAGTACTATAAACACAACATTATTATTGATAAGTATGACGTAACATAAATGTAATATAAGTAGTTTGTGCTTTATTAAAATGCATCGTTTCGGTGACGAAGGGAATATTCATTGTGGGTGAAATATATATTAATATAATTAATTTTTAAATGAGTTAATTATATTTTAATCAAAAGAGAGAGAGTTTATTTTTATTATTTTTTTTTAAATTTTATTTGCTTCGACAACGAAGAAGATATAGGAAACTCATTAAATGTTTTGAACTCATTTTTTAAGAAGTATTATGTAAACTCGTTTTTCTAGAATTAGTTATAATAAATTCTAAACAAGCAAGTTTTAGTAATAATTCTTTGCAGGAAAACCTATAAAACACAAATTTAAAAGTGATAGTATTATCACTTATATAAGTATGTTCATTTTCACCGAAACCGCATATTATTTCGTAACTTTTGCCATCACACAGGTTGCTGAATAGTTAGCATTCAAATATTAAATTCAATCGTTTGTGGGTTCGAATCCTTCTGAAGTGTGGATGCCTGTAGTGATTCAGAATCCACTCTAAGCAGTAGATTTCAATATACTACAAACATTAGGTCAGTTAACCTTCCTGTTTGAAAAGTGATCACATGATGATAAACTGACTAGCCAATTCGTACTCTTTGTTAAGGAAATCCCTTAACATTTGTTCCAGTTTTTGTTAAATTAATTAAATCAGCTTCGATATTTTACTAATGAATAATCATTAAAATTTAATAAAGGTTGTGAATTTTTCTGAGTCCAAATTTGCCAACGAAATAATAAAATACAAATTTCATTAAATTAATAAATTGTTTCAAATTTATCTGAAAAGATAAATTCCATATCTTCTCTTTCTTAAATCTTTGATAATAAATTGTCTACTATTAAGTCTATAAATCAAACTTCGGTGATTAGAAAATTAGAGTCTCTTAAAATTCGTTGAAACTGAAAATCAAAAATACATATTTGCAACGTTGTTTCATTTAATAGTAAAAAAAGCTTTTAACAAATGAATATATATGTATAAAATATAAATTACATTTTTATATATTATATGTATAAAAGAATGTTTTATTGAAGTAGTGACAAATCCCAGCGAATTGACAGTAGTGATTAAGAGGGAAAAATTACTTGAAAACATGGTATCGAAAACAACGTTTTATAAAATAGGAAGAATTTTTTTGAGCATCCATCGAGTGGGTTAAAAAAGCTACAGTAATCTGCTTATAACACGCTACTTTTATAACGCGTTTTCATAGTACGCAATTTCGTGTCCCGTGTATAACCCGTGTTTTCTCCCATATAAAGCGTTGATTCCCCTCTTTCTATTTCTGTACTACGAAATTTATAATTATTTGTACAGTTCACAATCCATTGATTGCACATTATGTCTCAATAGTGTTCTTATAAAATTAAATTATATTATTGACCTCTGAACATTCTACTAAAAAGAAAAAAAAAAAGATGTCGGCGAAACGTTATTTCAGGTAATTCCTACAGCGAATAAACATATAATAAATCAGTTTTTGGAATCATTTGATGTATTTGAAATTATCTGTGTTTCTTAGTTACATGGGTATAAACTTTTTATTTAAAATATTCTTAATTTGATTTTAATAAAAAGCATATATTTTGTTCCAAATACTGTTTTTCCATAATATTCGATTTAAGTCCCTTTTAAGGAGAAAAGTTATACTTTTCTCCTTGAAGTTATACACGATGAGTTACATGAGGTCATATAGTCGCAATTTACGAGAATGCTTGTACAATGCGTTTTCCTATTACGTGGAGTTAAAATATCGTGTGTTATAGGAGTGATTACTGTGTAATAAGTAGAAAAAAATATTTGACATAATCGTAAGTAAAAGAGGCGCAGGACATTGTCATTTTCGAAAGAGGACGAAGAGAAATCAAAGTAAAAGAGAGGAAAACGCTTGCAATTTCACATTTGTATTGAAAAGATAAAATAAAACGAGCTCTTCATTTTACTAGGATTTACAATATGATTTGGAAACATCCTATTTAATCATATAAAAAAATACAAGGAATTAATTTGGGCATGTTAAACACACGTTGCTTTTTCAGCCTCATTCAATATCTTTGACAAGCAAACGGCTGAGGCTGTTGCTAGGCAACGCCTTTGACAGCACATTAAGAACAACCTAGTAGTCAAGGGCTGGTGTGATGCATTTTAGTATTCACCGAGTAATTTGCCTGTAATAATTTTTTATTCATCGTGTAGTTACTTATGACACTTGGACAAACCGAGCTCGCTATACTGTCGGCTATGCGAATTTATGTTAGCAGGGTGCATCTTTCGTTTAACCAGAGCACCAGGAAGGTGAAAGTATGTCTTTGCTCTAAACTCCTCCGATAGATGGCACCCCCAGAGGATCCACTTCCTTAATTTTGGTATTCATCTCGAGAGGGAGAAAATTTTTCCCAAACTATTAAACCTATGGTAACTGCTCAACGACCAACCAAAGGATTTTCGATTCCATAGATGTAACAAGTGCGTACTCGATGGGTCTTTGGTGGCATTGGGAATTCAATTCCATCCTTCCGGACGGAAAGCCGACGCCCCAACCACTAGACTACCATGGCCCTCATTCATCGTTGAAGATATTAATGTTAAAGATATAAAGCCCGAACCTACCGCGAAGGGTGTGCATGCGGAAGGTAGAAACGTAACATTTATTTTTCGTTGTTCAACAGTATCTAGGATTGAACCTCTGACATTTTGATCAGATATGCGCTGTCCAACTATTTGCCGATGTTGAGCTTAAGACAATCCCTTTGACATCACGTGCATAACAATCAAATGCTGTATTGCAAGGGATTTTATCGTCAGGCCTGAAAATGCTTTCCAGGAGGAATTTTATAGAAAGAAGGCCGTATTAAGGTGTCGCAAGGGAGAAAGCCTGGAAAATTCTTAATTAACCACTCTGATAGACATACATACAGAAAAAGGAAATTTAACAAATCTTCCCGGTTGTTCAATAGCAACTAGAATTGAACCAGGAAGCTTTCGCTCTAAGTCCTATAACTAAATGTCGGTGAACCGAAGGCGAATCTATGTTCATCGTTCGGGACACTTTCAATCACTAATTCAGACAGAAGATTTCATAGCATAGTTGCTATAGCCTTTATCACCAGTGGCTCTGTGTCTTTGAATGCATCCTACTCTTGATAAGCATTGCTATAGGATTTTCACTAATTTTCAATTTCAATAACTGATTTATTCGCATCTCGTTGGGTTAGTTTGCTGCTGAACAGTCATTTCTTGAACACGATGTCTCAATAGACTGTAACATACTGTTTAATGTAAATTCTAAATCACAGCAAACATCCAAAACCTGAACCCATGAATTATTGAACTGAAGTGAAGAGCGCTACCTATTCGACCATTCCCATCTCCAATCCTTGCTATTAAACAAAATTTATTCCATTGATTGTTCTTTCTGTAACACTCCTGTAGAGCCTGTCACATATTTGCCTTCAGTGAAGAAATTTCTTATTAGTTAAACGCATTAATTTTGCGGATATAGAAATGTTGTTACTTAGCTATCGGAATTCATTTCAGGATTCAATCTATCTAATTGATGTGTGTGAGTCATACTATATAAGATTAGAATAATTCTAAAAAAAATGTTAAAATATTATGAAATTCGAGAGAAGAAAAAGGACGCTAGAACTCAAAATATTTTTATTTTTTACCATTCAAATGATCTAATTTACGAACCATCGTTATATGTTATACAAAGATTTCAGTTTTCGGTCAAATAAGTCATCAAGCTGCAAACAAATGAAGCATTTGACAAGAGTTTTATTGAAAATTACCGAATCTTTTTCTTATACAATTCATCTAATTTACGAGTCATATCTTATTACATATTAAAATTAATTTTTTAAAAAACATAGTAAGCACTATAAGAAGTTGATAAGAAAAGACATTGA
This sequence comes from Latrodectus elegans, assembly GCA_030067965.1. Lineage (NCBI taxonomy): Eukaryota > Metazoa > Arthropoda > Arachnida > Araneae > Theridiidae > Latrodectus > Latrodectus elegans. The sequence goes on along the minus strand of CM057819.1, from coordinate 6,634,863 downwards.
AATTTGAGTTTTCCGATATTTTTCCAGGTTCAAATTACTCAAAATATGAGTCAGTGCTATATTAAAGTTTGAATGGGCAAACAAAAATATGATGTTACAAAAAATGAAGGAATAAAAAGCTATTTTGGACGGAATTTTTCAAGTATTTCTTAATTCAATCCATCTAGTTACTAGTTAATGAATCATATTATCATTTAGTAAAATTATATTTTCTGAAAAATAATGTTAAACATAATGAAATGTTAAGAATATAAAAAAAAAACATTTTGTGACTTGAATTTTCCAATAATTTTTCATTATCAAATTATTCAAAAAGAGTAAATCCGAGTTATTTATATATATATAAGATTTTATTTAAAATAAACAAATAAGCTATACTAAAAAGGAAGGTTTTTGATTGGATGGTTCAATGAGATCTTCTACCATAGATTCGACTTATTTGATTGAACCGTCAAATACTAAGAATTTCAATATTCAATCAATCTATAACATGAACAAATTAAATGTAAATTTAATTTGCTAATGTTAACTGAAATAGTAACAGCTGAAAGGCGAAAAATAACAACTCAAATGTAAATTTTCTAATTTCGTCGGGATTTGAATTATCTAATTTACGAATCACTGTTAGATCAAGCACAATCAGTTTTCAATTAATAATATTTAAGATTCCTAGGATAATATCTCAGCTGTTAGCAGGGTTCAATATCAAAACCAGACTACCATATTGAGAAAAATAAAATAGCGTTACATAATGCAAGGCACATACATATGTAATTTGAATTAAGTTAGGCTATTATACAGTTTATATTAAATTATATATATATATATATATATATATATATATATATATATATATATATATAAAAGTCATATTTAATGTAAATAACAATTACAACGTACTTATTTTGTTGGTTAAAAAGTTGACTTGTAAAACAATGCAAAATTGAATTTTAAGAATTTGCAATTAATAAATTTTAAATTATCTAGTTCGATTTTAAACTTTAATAAATATCACAAACTCTTTAAAAGCGGACTTACTCTGGGAAATTTGCAGAGCAGTAGAAGTGCTGTCAGACGACGAGATGTGGCGACGAATTAAGCAACAGCTTCTCTTCAGATCTTTTGTTCTTGGACAGGAGGGAGAAACTTTTCAGAGAAGGTTTCTGTCTCTTTCCCATCTTTTATAGGAGGTTCGTAAAGAGGGGGCTTGCAGGATCCGGCCGTCCGTAGAGGGGAGAGAGAGCGTGCCGGATTGCCGAACCAATCCGGGAAAACTTCACCGACGGAGTCTGCGTCAGTCCAAAAGTTTTCGTTGAAGGAGGCGGAGTACAATAAAATGCGTAGGTAGAGTTGGTGGGCAAATGTTCATTTAAAAAGAGATATAAAGTTGGGAGTGATTGGCGGATGTCTAGTTTTTATTTTTTGGAATCCATCGAGGCAATAGCAGAGGAAAGGGTAATATAAGATGGCGACATATTGCGCCATTTCTTGTGTCCAATATTCTTCCATGGCAGACATTTTCAAATCTAAATTAAGAAAGTGAACTGTTTTAATAGCTTTGCATGTTTGCATAATTAAAATAGTTTTCTCAAATAAAGTCACAATCTCTTATTAAAAATTTAGCTATATTTCAAGTTGTATTAATTTATTTTCAAAAATGAATCACATATTTAGGAATACGGGGCACTCGAATAATTGAATTTTATCCTTTTTTAAATTATTCATCACTATTTTCATATTTGTATCTTTAAAGCTCATATCTGTAAATAACTCATTTGTAAAGAAGAGCTTTAATTAAAATAATTTAATGTTCTTATTCATTAATTACTCCAATGGTAAATTCTCTGTGGAGATAGTATCAAAAACAAAGAGATAAAACCCATTAAAACTCTAATATTGAATATTTATTTTTCATTAATCATCAATACATAAAAATCCATTGAATATATGGATTTTAATGTAACATGTATGCCCCTATCATAGATTTGAATTTACTTATTTAGGTATGTAATGAATGTATAAATATCATTTAACTCGATGCATAAATACTATTTAAAAATTCATTGAATATTTCCTTTATGGTATATTGTATACAATTTCTTAATCTGTTTAAAGTTATTAATTAATATATTCAATGAATATGTGTGAGTACTTTCACTGAATATATTAATTATAATATAATGTATATAATTTTTTAATATATTTAAATTCTATAGTAAGTATATGCAATGAATATTTAAATACTTTCTGTAAATTTATCAGTTATTATTTTTATTGCATTAAAAATTCATTGATCATAACAATTCTGATATAATTATATAATTTCATAATGTATTTAAATTCAATAATTAATATATATATATGCACTGAATGTAAATACATTCACAGAATATATTTATCATTTATAGTTTTAAATATTCACTGAATATATTAATTCTGATATATAGTGTGTATAATTTCTTAATATATTTAAATTCGTTAATTAATACAGGCAATGTTCAACGTATTGGGTTGTTCAGAAAGTCATTTTGTTTTTCCTACATGGATCAGATTTTTGCTAGTAAAAACCACCCATTTTATGAGTGTGGAATCGTGCTACTATCAGAAAGATGGTAAAAGCTATTGGACTAGAATGTACACAATATTTATTTGCTGCATGTTTTTCATTTTCATGAAAATGAAATGACTTTCTGAACAACACACACACACACTCAATGTATATAAAATCACTTTCACTGAATATATAAACTCTTAATTACAGTGTTAAAAATTCCCTGAATGTATCAATTCTGATATATTGTATATAATTTCTTAATGTATTTAAGTTCGTTAATTGATGCATGCATAGAATATATAAATACTTTCACTGAATACATAAATTGTTATTCATAGTATATTCAGAATTTTCATATTTGTTAAATTATAAAATATTAAAGTTTACCAACAGAAAAAACTATAATTTACATACTGAACATATAAACTAGCGAATTTATATATTCAGTAAACGTAAAACAAATGCAATTTATACAGATAAATACTTAACAAACGCAATTTATATAGACAAAATCCTTATTTTTTCCTTCTCCAAATATGTATCGAGAGTTTTATTGAGGGCAAAGAATTACTTATATCATGACGTTGAAATCTGGCTAACTTAAGGTACAAGCTGCTTCATTTTGAAATTTGGATTCCTTTGTAGTATTTTTGTCATTTGTAGTTAATTTAATATTAATTATTTGATATATATATATATATATATATATATATATATACTTACTGTAAATTTGCTTATAACTCATCGCTCCAAAACAGAGCCATGTCAATTTTTTAAAATTTTTTTAAAATTATTATCCTTGAGTAATAGCTGAAGATATCGAATAATATATAAATATCATTGATTCCCTCGTTTGTCATATTTTTGCAGAGTATACATAAAAAATAAAGATATGAGATATTTTTCGATTGTTAAAGATGTAAAATTTTATGACCACTACAACAAAACTCGATTATGGTTTTATCCGTGTGTGATCGATTGGAAATGAACTGGAACGCAAATAATAGAAGTCGGGCCTGCAATATTTCATAACATCGTAGCTAAACAAAATATTTATGTGTTGCACACTTCATTAAATTTTAGTTGATGCCAGTTGTCATTTCGTAGTGAACAGCATTTTGAAAAAATATAGCATAATATATTAACTAAATTGAAGTAAATAATATCTTTAATGTTAATGAGGATTTTTCTTTTACTAAAGATAATTTAATATTTTTACCTATATTTATAATACATCCTAAATTGATAATTACTGTAACTTTGACAAAACTTGTAAGGTTTACAATGTTATTTATAAACCTTACAGATTTTGAATTCAAAATTTGATTGAATGCACCATTTGTAAATTTAAATATATTGGACAAACAACTAATGCCATTAATATTCGCATAAACTTGTATAAATATAGTATAAAAAGTAGAATAATAATAACTTCAATATTGAAATTGAACATTTTAAAATCCACAGTTTTTTAATAGTATTGTATGCTCACCTTTATAGATATTGAAACTCAAAATAACTGAAATTCAATTAAAGAAAATCCTGGTACCGTTTGGCCTTAATGATTTATTTAATAACTCAAAAATTAATTATATCAATAATACATCATTTATTTACATTAAACTTAATGATAGGAAAACTAAACGTTATAAAACAGGTGGTAGAAATATTATTAAAATTAAAAATTACTGTATAAATAATTTTAAATAATGAAATAATAAGTTTTTTAAACTGGATAATCAATTTGTATAAGCACTTATAATTATCTTTGTAAAAACTGCATTATATGAATTTAAGTAAAAAAAACAGTGTATTTTTCTTTTAAATTACTTAAAAACTTTAAATTTAATGTTTATTTTAAGATTTTAATTTTTCATAAATTTAAGTATAAACTGAGTAAAGTGAGATACGAATTTAATATCTTTATTATAACTACTTCAATTATAATAAAGATATTATATTCGCATTTTTCATTCAAGCATCTTTTACACGATAAAATTAAATTACTGAATATTATTAAAGAGCTTAATTATATATTTCCATTAAATAATATTGGAACTAAATACACTTTTAATTATTATTTACATTTTTATAAATTCTGTTCTACATTATTTTTGTTTTAAATATTAAATAAGTTTCGATTATTTATATTTTGGTAATTAATATACATCTTTAGACATCTATATATATATATATATATATATATATATATATATATATATATATATATATATATATATATATATATATATATATATATATATATATATCTATATATATATATATATCTATCTATATATATATATATATATATATATATATATATATATATATATATATATATATATATATATATATATATAAATGCTTGTATGTATGTACATATGCACAGCGACTATGCATTTGAGATCTGATATGTAACACATTTGTAGAAATTTTAAGGAGAATATCAGTGTTAAATAATTTAAAGTTTTAAAAGTAATTCGATATAAGTGATTAGCTATTTTAATGGTAATAATACTACTTAACATTCATTTCATTTTATTATCCCTTTAATTTATAGATCTAAAATACTTTGAATTTACAGATCTTCAAACATGTATCCTAAGGGGAATATTAATATTCTCGAATTCTAATTTAATTGTCCCTCTCTCTCTCTCTCTCTCTCTCTCTGTGTGTGTGTGTGTGTGTGTGTTTCCTTAATTTATTTAAATATTTCAAATTCTTATTAGAAAAGTTGACAAATATTTTAATAGAAACATTATGAACAGCAAATAATTGTAGAGCCAACAAAATTACTTAGGAAAACTGTAAATAAATGATATTATAATTAAAGTTATGTAAATATAATTGAATTCTTGTATATATATATATATATATATATATATATATATATATATATATATATATATATATATATATATTTGATGAGGTACCTGGTTCTAGTGAACCTCAACCCTCACTGGCTATCTAAAAATGAAATTAGGAAGCTATATCGTAATCTTATTGGCATAACAAGTAGAAGTATTTTCTTCAGAAAAGCTAATTTTTAATACAGAGTAATTAAAAAAAATAAGTAATTAAACTTGGATTTTTTTTAATAAAAATTAATTTGTGTTATAACACACACACATAAGCAACTTTTACGAAGAAAATTTAGTTGAATGCCCTTAACTAATCTACTAAAAACAGTATCAGAGATAATTAAGAAAAACATAAAATTTAATAATTAAGAAAATAATTAAGAAAAGCAAAATACACGAGTACAAAGACTTCAAACACTTATAATCTTTTTTTTTTCTATTCTTTTTTATTTTTTATGCATTTTTTGGGGGATATAAACTTTTTATTTATTTATTTTTATATTATATTTTATTTATTTATTTTCATTTATGTTAGCGAGTAAGAATGGAAAAAGAGATTAGTTGTTAGTATTAACAAGCACGTATTGCTTAGGTGTAAGGATCATGGAGGCCGGTGAGGAAACACTGGATAGAAGTAAAGTAGTAAGCGGAGACGGTGCCGATTATGGGTGCTGAGGTCATTATAGGACAGAAGATTAGTGATTCATGTATTTTCAGTTTTATTTAGATTTTTGTACATGTTGTACATAATTTTAGCAAAATATTTTCTTACTGTTTGAAGTTCTTCTCTTTTTCTTTTTTTGTTTTGAAAATACCAGGGTGCTTTGACTGCCTGTCTAATTATTTTCTTTTGGAGGAGTTCTAATTTTTTGATCTTACTGTCATGGGTATAACCTCAGAGGGGGCAGGCATAGGACAGAAGTGGTCTGAGGTATGCTTTGTAAATGAGCACTTTATTTTCAATTGACAGCTCTGAGTTGTATTTTAAGAGGGGGTAGCAGATGTTGTTTAAATTTGTTTGTAATATTTTAGATATGAATATTCCAATTTAGTTTTTTGTCGAATGTGACTCCTAGATATTTGCAGGTTGGGGACCATGGGAGTGTTGTTTCATTAATTTTAATTCTTTGGCAAGTTATTGCTCTTTTTCTGATAAACATGATTGCAATGCTTTTGCTTTCATTCACTGGGATTTTCCATTTCTTGAACTAGAGCTCAAGTAGCAGTAAATGTGTGTTTAATGAAGTAGAGATAGTAAATGATTTCTTGCATTGTGCTAGGATAAGTGTATCATCATCAAATAGATGCAGTGTTGTGTGTGATGATTTGGGTATATCGTTCACATAAATACGAAATAATCTGAGTTCAAGCTTGGAGCCCTGGGGTACTTCTGCTAGTATTGGCCTAAGTGTTGAATGTGTTTTACCTATGTGAACTTGGAACTTCCGTCCCATAAGGTATGAGATATTTAATCTAATGAATGTGGGGCAGGGAGACCAATAGTAAGGATATATGTGTGTGTGTGTGTTATTCACAATTCTTAATAATGCCTAAACAGAAGTGTAATAAACAATAGATGAATGAAAGTTGACAGCATACATGTTTGACAACGAAAGACAAATTCGAGTTCGAAAAATAAAGGGTTTAATATATGAAGTACAGGTCGACCGATAGCTGATTGGTTAGGAGCTCCTGACTCCTGAGCTGTGGGTCTCAGGCTCGAATCCCGGTTCGGGCATGTATGTTGCCTTCTTCCTCTGTTCTCTCTTGTATTTCTCTGTCCTTTCTTCTGTGATGATGTATAAATGTGGCCCACCCTATAACCGGGTTTGCGGTGGTATGGCACGGACAACGCTACTCGCCTTCGTGGCTTGGTTCACAGGTGCCCACTGGATAACGACAAATGGATAGCTGTTTCCGGCCTTGCTGTGGCATAGGGTTCGTCCCTCAAGTGCCCGCAGTTGGAAAAAAATATATGGAGTAGTGAAAAGGCACAAACGTACTGAGATGACCTGCAAATACTGGTTTTTTGTAGTATACAACGTCTCTCCATAGGTGTGGCGTGAATGTGTGAGGAAGAGAGTGTTAGTATATCATTAAATTATAGTTCAGATTAACTATAGGATTTTTTTTTTAGAAATAGTAGTTAGCCACTGATGGAGAAATTGATACATATCAAAGATGATATTCAAGTCAGACAATAATGTCAATCAGATTTAAAGTTTGGTATTTAATTCAAGAATAATAAAAGAAAAGTAAGAATCATAAATTTCATCAAAGAATTTAAATTACGTTTTTTGGTTTAAAGTTAATTAAATGAAATTATTATTCCCACGCCATACAAAAAGTTAGGTTTATTGCTCAACAGATATTTTTCACACTCAAGGATTAATTAGACCAGGACTTACAATTTAAAATGGATTTTTAACGCCAACAAACATCCATAACTGAGATAAGATTCAAACTCATGGACTGTTGAACTAACAGCAAGTGGACTCACCGCTTACTGGCTTATGGAAGGAAACATAAAATATCCAATCACCAACCATCTCCCTTTGTTCAATAATGGCTGGGGCCAAACTAAAGTCCCTATCACTATTCGTGGTGAAGTACTATAAATTTGAAGTTCTGATTTTTTAAGTTAAGTAAATTATAAATTCGAAGTACAAAAGTTTATAATTTTTCAATGCTAGTGTTTACTGCGTAACATGTGTTAATAATATAACTGATTAACTTGGTATATTTATTTTTCCTCATTTGTTATGTAGTTATAAAATGAATTTGTTTGCTATGCATTTAATGCTGATACTTATGTACAAGTCATCTTTTGGTTTTTTATACTGCAGTTTTGTAATATTTAAATAAAATTATCTAAAAATTATAATATTAATATAAATATTAAAACCATAATATTTAGATAATTTTTTACATATTACAATTGTTATATTATTTGAATTGACGGCATAGATGTCATATAATACAGGATGGCAAATTATGAGATTGGTGATTTTTTTAGGAATTTTAATATGCATATGGCAACCTGGATATTACTACGTCATAGATATAGAGACTTATAAGAATTATGCAAAAAATTCTATTTTGGCAACCCGTGTATTTGTATCATCCGCACTTTAAAGTATGTCAACTTGGCAACATTTATTCATCGTGAAAGAAAAAAAAATCAGAATTTGGCACCTGAATTATACAGCATCCATACCAGAAGGAGAAATATCCATCTTTCTTGCTCTATCATAACTTAGCTTAATTAATGTCTTTTAAATTATTCGTTAGCATTACGAAATAAACCATTTTATTCTTTAAAGCATGAATTCGTATAAAAACAAGAAAATAACAATTTTGAATCAAACAAGAAAGAAAAGAAACTTGATATTCTTTGAATTGTCTGTTTAGTATAAATTGATTGTTTGTTTTACTTAACTCTCCCATCTAGAAATCTATAAGTTAGGGAATCTCGAATATTAGGATCATTCTTTCCTAGATTTTGTTAGATTGTTTTCTTTATTCTATAATTCTTTCAAAGCTTTTATTAGAACATTTGTTAACCATTCTTCCATAATTTTTCAAAACTTTTATTAGAACATTTGTTATTCTTCCTTCCATAATACTTACGAATTTCTTGCGACATTTTTAGAAAATTTGTTATTGAAGATCCAATAATTCTATAAGAATTTCATTTAATTCTTGCGCAAAACTATTCTTTATTAATCATAAATTAACATTTCCAATAAGCTATTGTTGAAAATTTTATAACTCGTTGTTTAAATTTTTAGTAATTACTGTTCAACCGATACAATTATGATATTATATTAAAAAAAAATTTTTTTTTATATATTTAAAAATGAAATCTGCAAATCTTAAATTAGAATTTTGATACTTTAATTTTTAATATTATTTTTGTTTCTTTTAGTTAAATTGAAGTTATTTTATATTAATATAACTTATAATGTTTTTTTCCTATTTACAAAAATTTTATTACTTCGTTTGAGATAAAAAAGTGAAGTAGGAATATTTAAATACAATATTTTGTTTTAGTGACATTTTATACTTAACTTTAATCTTTCTATCACTTTATTAAAAACTAATAGTGTTACTTTTAACAATAACAGAGTTAGATTCTTTTAAAATAATATTTTTCGGTGTAACTACAAAGTATTGTGTTAAAACCAGAGAATAATTTATTATTGCATTAATTTAATAAATATAACATTTTGTATGACATAAATTTTCAAACCGATAAAAAAACTAAATTCATACTTTTTGAATCTAAAAGAATTTTGAATCTAAAGAAAATAAAAATTCGAGGTGAGAAGGAAATTATATTGATGATTTTCTTTTGAGATTTTTTATAATCTTTACTCAAAAAGATTGAAACTGTTTTGACTTAAATTTTAACATTAAGATTTAAGATAAATTATAAAAATAATGTTCAGTTAAAGTTTATGATTCCAATTAATTTATTATTTGATTAATTTAGCTTCATAACTTATAATAAAATATTTCACGTTTTTGCCAAATATATATATGCTTTATTTAAAAATCTTCGAATATTGAAATAACTAAAAATATTTGCGATTCAAAATCTAGAATTTTAATCTAATACTTAATTTTAATCCTTTTCATCTTTCATTAAGGAGTTCAATACTGTTTTGTATTCTGCAATTAATTCGAATAAGGTTAAAT
>CM057819.1:6554744-6619744 GCA_030067965.1 Latrodectus elegans | reverse complement strand
CACTTCCGGTGCAAGAAAAAAAACTTTATTGAACATTTCAACAGCACAGTCAGTATATGCAGCAGGTATCGACGGGCATACTCCCTAGCAGTTCATAAGGCATTTCCACTACATCAGCCGTACATCTAGTACATGTCGCAGTGGTCACGAACGGAATACAAGGACACCATACGAAAACTACCGGTAGCTGCGGGATGCAGCCTATTAAATACTAGTTCAACGGCAGTTTAACGTCATTCCATGGCGCGAGCATTAATGACGCGATATGCACGGTGAACGTTTTAAACATTACCGCCTTGAAAGATATGAAAATAATGTTGGTATGTCCAATAAAGTGTTTCTTGCACCGAAAGTGACGTCATACTTTGTTTTTTGTATTTTTCTCGTAAACTAGGACAGCAAAGGATTTGCAGCAATTTTTTGCAAATGAGAGCTAATTAGACTTTGATCTACCCTTTAGTGTGGACTCAATCATTAAGAAAACTCAGACCTGAATCATACTTACACACGAACAAGGAACTAATGAACTGAAGCCAAAGTGCTGACCGTTCAACTGTCAGCTTGTCCACCTGAATCGAATTAGCTTTGTACAAAAAAAAATCAAATTGATTATTTAAATATATAACTTCAGAAAGGATTCAAATAGTTAGCGCTCAAATGGCCTTCAATTCTACAGTTCATGGGTTCGAATCCCGTTTTGGGCAGGAATATTTGTAATGGTTTGGAATACTCTTTAAACTGTAGATCTTGATTTAATTAGCTGCTGTGTGCAAAAACTGACCATTGAGTGACAGACAAATGAAGCCAAACAGAAAATATCAAAGAAAATAGGCAAGTTATAAAAAATGTATGTGCATAATATTCAGAAATAATTTGTTAAATATCTGTTGAGTTAAATTCCAGTAGATTATTTTCTCTTTTAATGTTCTTTTTCTCACGAGGACTAAATAGACCGGTACTTACGATTTTAAGTAGATTCCGAACGACTATGAAAATTCTAACTTAAAATGTGATTCGAACCTACGAGCCAGTGAACTGAAAACCAGAGGTTTGTTTGTCTCTCAACGGTCATTTTTTGCTCACGAGGGCTATTAGACCGGGATCTAAGGTTTAAAGTAGATTCCGAACCACTACAAACATCCATGCCCAAGGTGGGATTCAAACCCATGAACTGCTTTAATGTACCTGCTCGGTACATTAAAGCAGAATTTATTTATATATATATTTTTTGTATAATTACTTCAACAATTTTTTATTTTTATTAGAATTTTTAATCTGATTTTGCTCTTATATTACATAATACATACACAGTTGAATAGGCGTGCCCGGACTGTACCTTAAGGTTAATGGGTTTGAAATACTCGCCTATCACCAATCACCTTGTAATTTGGAGCCATGACGGTTAAGGTGACGAAGTTACACCTGAGCTGGCACCTTCTTCTCCACAGCTCTTATTTAGCATAAGACCTTTTCATGTAAGGAAAAAATAATATATTATCTATTACGTATTTTTCACATTATATTTCATAATAAAATAAACTACCGCTATATATAACTACCGCAATGAAAAATGAAGAATTTAATTAAATTTTATAAGAAATTACGTTTATTATTATTATTAAAAGTTAATAAGTAATTGCACTTATTAACTGTATTTAATAATTAACTATGCACAAGCCTGAAATTAAAAAAAATGCTTATAAACATATATGCATTGTCATATATTTTACTAGATATGTATAGAATGTAGATTCTAAATACAAGATTTTTAGTTATTGAATTGCGTAATAAATTGAAAATGTGACAAGATTTTAAACTGAACAAGAATTAAAAATTTAAGTTTTAAACATAATATTGTACATAGAGTTAAATAAAAATAACACATTTATTGAATGATTTTATTTCAAAACTATATTTTGATATCTTCTCATATTCGATTATATATAAATGATTATAACAGTTGTGACCAAATATTCTGACAAAACTTAAATTTACTTTACTCAAAATCCAGAAAATATAATTAAATTGGTTAGTAAAAATGTAATTATAAAATTGTAAAATTGTCAATATAGAAAATGAAATTCATCGTACTATTTTACATTATATTTCATATTTTCAAGTCTTTCGATAGTGTATTTTGCTATTCTATGTTATGCTTATTTAACTTTGTTGTTTATTTTGTTATTATTAGTTTTAGTTATCAATTATTTTTTCTGACAAAAACAAGATCTCTGCAATCAATACAGAAGAATGATTCCTGAAATCTCTTAAACGCAACGCCATCTACATTTGATTTCTTGAAAACAAAGTGATGAATAATACTCATTATCAAATACTTCGAATATAAGAATGTATTGCTGCTTTCATCTGAAAGAGCAAAGTTAATGATTCATCATCTGACAACGGATCTCTCCCACACAAACGACATCCAATATATATATATTTTGTTTTTTACATAGTTTTCAAATAGAAGGGAAAACGATTTTTTTAGTCTATTTTTTTTAAAAAAAATGGCGAATTTTGAGAGAGATTGGTATTCAAAATCTCAAAGAAGATGGGGGAAAAAATCCATCAAATTTTATCCTTTGCTCTGGATTTACAAAACTTGAAAAATTGCTACATTATTATTTTAAATAAGCATCAGAAACCTAGGAAAATTTTCATGACAATGTTTTGCAGTAGCTTTTCCTTTTTTTTAAAAAAAATAAGCAATGCAAACTTGAAAAATTTTCTCCTCTCATTTACTTCACTTCTACCTTTCTTTATATTTATACATACACATACAATGTGTATATATATATATATATATATATATATATATATATATGTATATATATATATATATATATATATATATATATACATAAATATATATATATATATGTATGTATGTATATATATATATATATAAGAGAATTCAAATTCTTAAAAATTCAATTTCTTAAAAACCTAAGTGTTATATAGTAATAATTAAAAATTAAAATGAATATACAAATGGAAATCGTGCCAATCAGTTAATTTCTTTCGTGAGGGTTGAGTGCTGACCACATTGGAACAAAAAAAGTGGGACTCGATACAATGCAAGAGTCAAAAATTATGTTACGACACCCTTTTATGATACAAGAGCTACAAAATGCATAGTTGAAAGAATTTAAATATTCAAAATAACAAATAATAATTAGCATACAAATCCAAGTAAAAAGCAGTCGTCAAAAAAATCTAACATGTATTGTCATACAAGTATGAAAATTATTTCCAAACCAAGTGTATGCCCAAAATATATAAATACTGAAAGAATATTGATGGTCCAAGAATTAAAGTAGCATTTTTAAATTTCTTTTACAGCCTTCAAGGTTTGGGTGACCCTGATATAAGTAAGCTTATAAACACTGCTATACTAAGGAAATTGTGTTTGATAAGAGTTATGCCTACATTATCATTGAGTAGATCAATATTTGAAAGTCCTGGGGAAAATTTGAGAAGGAGTTATAAATAAATTTCCGAAGTTATAGATACCTGTTAAAATGAAGCAAACTTGCTATTGTTACTCATTTTAGAATTTGCGCACACAGGTTCAGGAATAGCAATTAATACTGTGTATCCAAAGAAAGTGAAACAACTGAGTCACAAAATGTTAGAATTTAATAAAAAAATTTCTGAATTTCACAAAAGTCTACATAAGTTCTGAATTGAAATAAAATTAGGAATGTGTAGGGAGAAATATTTCAATTATTTTTATTACAGAAAGGAGTGAGTCTTCCATTAAACACAGAAAACTGCAGGATTTACGGAACAAAATGAATTCTGACCTCTTCTATCGTAAATTTAAATTTTACTGGATAATATTTATACTTCATTTCTGAAAGAAAAACTAATTGATACTTAGCTTGATATATATCATTTCAAGGATTGTCCTGAAAATTTTTCAGCAAATTTTAACATAATTTGAGACGCGGGGAATGTTTTAGGTGATTATCAAAAAATTTTAAAAAAATAAATATTTTTAAAAATATTTCAAAAATTATTTTAGTAAGAGTAATAAAACTAACAATTTTAATATAAAAATGCTAATTATGATATCTAAAAGAAAAATTATGTTTTTTTCATAAAAATTAATTTTTTTCACTTTCAACGTCCCGTGTCCCCTTAAACACAGAAAACTGCAGGATTTACGGAACAAAATGAATTCTGACCTCTTCTATCGTAAATTTAAATTTTACTGGATAATATTTATACTTCATTTCAGAAAATTATCTATAATAATCAAACATTTAATGGAAAGGTATACTGGAATTGTTTACTTTGAGATTTAAAATTTTGACTTCATACTGATCAATTTGGAATAGATGTTGTATTGGCTAATTTGTCACACAATGGCCACTTTTCACTTAAGAGGGTTATTTAGAAAAGTGGTAAAAGTTTACAATCGTGTACTCCTTGATTTTTTGGTGACACAGATGCCGTATAATCCAGCATGTTAATTCTGAATTTTTTTACTGCACCTCAATTCTGCACCGAACCACAGAGCCATATATATAATGCATTTTGGATCCTGAATCACTGTACAAATATCCAATTAAAGATGGACATCAAAACCACGAATTATTTAACCAGTTCAAAGGATGCCAGCTATTCCTTTGACAGCTCAGCACCAAATATTGGGGAATTCAAATTATTTTTTGTTGAGTTAAATATTTAGAAAGAAAGAATTGTCCAATTTTAATATTAACAAATGGGAGCAAATCATTTTTTATGTGCATATTCAATTATGATCATTAAGGAGACATTTGATGATTGAAGGCAAAGCATTGTTTATAACATTTACACTGTCTATTCTACTTTTCATTGACAAACTCATATGATCAAATTCTTCAAAGAGAAGGTTTTAGGTTCAATTCCATTCATTAATGAACAACTAAAGAGGGTTATTGACATTGACACCAGCGAACTCCCCTGTACAAGGAGCAGCTACCAATTTAATGGGAGCTGCTGGGACTTTTATTAAAAAATGATATTATAAAATGATATTATAAAAATTTTTACAACAGGTGAACATGGTTATCTTACAACATGGCTTTAAATATGCAATCAATTTCCGGTTAATTGTAAAGATGAAAACAAGATGACAATATAATGGAGTCTATGATGAATTATATACAGTTAACATAATAATTGTAATTTTGCAAAAGCTCATGGTTATAATTGAATAAAAATTTATAAATCATATTAAAAAAGTTTTAATATTTACGAAGACAGAGCCTTAATTTCGTCAAAACATGTTATTAGCTAAGTTGTTGAAGATTTCCTAATCCAATAAACTAAGTTTTCATTGTTTGTTAGGAATTCAACTGTTTTATTTAATTTTGCTCTCGCTGTGCGATTTCTCAGAATTCTCTTCTTCCAGAGGATCTTCCAATTTTCGCTGGGTATGGCTAAATGCCAGGATAATGTTAAGGAGCAAGTTGTCCTGAAGTGGAGTGGATTGCCTTCTTTTCCACAAGTGCAATCTTTGGAATCAGAAATATGGAACCTGTGGAAGTAAGATGGAAATGGCCCGTGCCCCGTAAAGGAAAGTACCTCATTCCGCAGCGCTCACAGCCGCTTTTGCATGTCTGTCCGCTGCCTCATTCCCTTTTGTACCTTGATGGGCCTTTACCCAACCAATCCTGATGTTATCTGATGTTGTTAGGAGATCTTGCATTTCTCGTACCATAGGACATTTGTTAAGATGATTAGATAAAGATTTAAGGCATGCTTGACTATCTGACCAGATGTTTGTTGGCAGAGGTTGTGAAGCAGCTACTTGAATGGCTTTACGCAGAGCATATACTTCAGCTTGATATACTGTGTTCTCAGGTTGGAGCCCAGTACTTTGTAATCCGGGTTCAGAGTATGCTATCATTCCGGATCCAACTTTTTCTTCTATTTTTGAGCCATCTGTGAAAATTGTTAGGAAGCCTTCACTGAAACATGACCAGAGCATGAGCAAAACCATGGTATATGGTTTTGCTCATGTATTTTTACTTTGCTGTCTATACTGAAGACTCTAGGGTGGATTGTTTCTCCTTTTATAACTTTTTCAATCAAATTTGGTGCAGAAAGAATAGGATCAACTTCACAAGGAATTTGTGCTCTTGTATGCCTTATAAACTTTGCCTCGGCTTCTATTTTTAGGTAGAGAAGAGGTATTCTAATTATAACTTAAAGGGCTGCTGTAGGAGTCGTTCTAAACACACCAGTGATATTTAGCAAAAATCTCCTTTGAATCGAAGTAAGTAATTTTTGCCCTTGTTGCTAATGGTGTTCCCCAAATTGCTGCCCCATGTGCCAACATCCTTTCTATTACAGTTTGATATAGTATGATTCGGTGTCTTTGGGAAATTCCCCAATTGTTTCCTGCTATCCTTAAGAGCTTTTTCTGTAATATCATAGTTCTATTGGCCTGTGATTTTAGATGTGCCATGAAGTTTAACTTTTTGTCAATTATTACTCCTAGAAGCTTAACTGTGTCTTTTTTCTTCACTCTGCTGTTTCACCAAAAAATTTGTGGACCACATTTAAGCATTGCTATTAGAATATATTTGGTTTTTTTTAGTGATATTTGAAGAAAATTATCACCTGACCATTTTTTAAAATGAACCAGTGCCTCTGTTGCTACTTTACCCAATTTTTCTCACTCTTTTCCGCTACCACGAAAGTAAAATAATCAGCAAATGCTTGAGGATGTATCATGCTTTCTGGATCATGTTGTTTTCCTTTATCACTCCAGTTCTTTTTAAGGGCTAAATCTGCAATTAAATTCCATAGAATGGGGCCACTACAAGAGCATTGTGGGCAACCAATAGTTTGTTCCTTGCTGGCTAAACCCTCATTAATTGGCATAATGATTCTTCTATCTTCAAGATTACTGTTAAGTAAATTTTTAATGTTGTAAGGGCATTTTTGTTTCTAATATTTGTTTTAATTTGGAATGTTGAACTGTATCAAATGCTCTTTTGATATCAATAGTGATTACGGCAGTGTGTAATTTTGCAGCTCTGTGTGCATAAGTTAATCTTATTAATGAGTGTCATAAGGGTATCGTCTACTGATCTGCCTGGACAAAAGCCAAACTGGCTGCAATTAAAATAGCCAGTAGATTCCAAGTAATAATTAAGTCGTTTTGTTGTTATTTTCTATAAGAGTTTACCAATAGTAGGTAGGAGACAGATTGGTCTATAGGATTGTACATCATATTTGTTTATAATTTCTTTATAAAATAATATAATTATGCCTATGTTGAGACACTTTGGAAAATAAGACCTATGTAAGCATTTGTTTAGGAGTTTGTATAGAAGATCTGGAAAGCTAACTATGTATGGACTTAAGGATTGAGTTATCTATTCCATCATATCCTGGTGCTTTACCCCTTGGTAGAGACTTTACTGTCCGTGAAAATTCCTCCTGTCTAAAGGGTATGTCATTCGGAGTAAATTCAATATGAAAAGGTGGTTGCAAAGGTGATGGAATTGGATGTTTTGGGAAGAGATCTTCAAGGATCTTATTTGTTGTGTCCAGTTGAGAGCCTTTAAATATGTTTGAAGATGGATTAAAAAGGTTGGAGGGTAGAATATTTTTGTTGAACGCTGATTTATATACTTTCTCAAATGTGCCTTTTTCTGCTGAGCAGAAATTTATCCACGCATTTTTCTTTGCAGTTCTAATTAATTTATAATAAGAAGCCATTTTGCTTTTATAGATGTTACAGAACTGTTATTTTTTATATTGTTGGCCACGTTGAATTCTTCTCCTTATGGCCTTGAGTTCTTTCTTTTTGATTTCCAGTGATAAAGACCACCAAGTAGGTTTAACACTTAAACTTTGCTTTTTGGTTTTGAAAGATTTTGAGTAGCATTCTGAAATTGCACTTTGTAGTCTTCAAGTTATGTTTTCTAGTTTAATATTTGTGTTTGCTGTATCAATAGACTTTTGGAAATCTTGAATATAAGGACTGAGCAGATTTAAAAATTTGGCGTGGTTCCCGTAAGTTGTCTTGTATCTTTTTATCTCCAAGCATTTGGTAAATTTGTTAAGTGTGATTGATATGTATCGATGATCGCTGAGTGTCTCTTCTTCTAAAACGTTCCAGTATATAGTATTCGCTAAGTTTCCATTTGATACTAAAGTTAAATCAGGCTATCCTTAAAGAGGGTTATTGTTTTTCCATTTTCTGCATGTATCTGAGTTATCTTGATATCTTCTACTGTGATTATATGAAAAGTCCTCCAGCTATTTTACAAGGAGTTTGAAGGGTTAGACTTCTCTTTTGTAAAGAAAAATTACTTACGGATGGCACTATGATCTTCCTTTCTTAACATATGTTGGGTATTATTATGTTGTATATAATTGCAACTGTAGAGATATAAACTTCAATTTTTAATAACTGCAAAAATGTGTACAATTTATAATTGTAATTTGTTTTTTTTACTGTTAATCAGTTTGTTATAAACATTATTGTCAAAAAGTATTTCCTGCAGAAAAATTTTAAAATAAAATTACTTAAATCACCAGAAGAAGCTAAAGAAAGGAATTAAGACAAAATGACACAATTAAAATATTTTTAAGAATTTTTAAGATTCAGTGTATAAATATATTTGAGTATATCACAAAAGTACTTTATGAGAAGAAACAGAATTAAGGTGCATGGATTGGATATTTTTACTTAATAATTTCCTTACAAATAATTTTATTAATTATAGAGCAAAATGAAATTTCTTACACGCAAATTCTTTTAGATGTCAAAAACTAAGGGATTACTAATATTTTTTCTCTTCTAAAATCTTACAATTTCTAATTAAAATTTTGTTTTAAATTGCGCCAAAGTTGATATTTATGTATAAAAATTTGTTTTTAATAAGGATAAAAAAGCTCTAATACCATTAAACATTTAAAATGACGTTTATTTTTTAACATCCCCAAACAATGCTCTGTGCGTAGAATATTATATATGGAAAATATATTTTTAGTTAATAATTAATTTTCTTATTCGTGATTTCACAACGTTTAATACTGTAATAAATTCGAATTTAATTGGCTTACACTTTTTCTCAATGTGTGTTTAAATGAGTTTATGAAACGTCTTTCTACAAATAAAAATATGGTTAATGTGATTAAAGCTCCTGGATGCATCTGCAATAGAAGAAAACTGTAGTTGGTATGCTCCCAAAATATTAATCCTTGTTTTATTGACTGTTTTACTTTAGATCCAATTAATTTTACATTCCTTAAAAAATGCGGATTCTATATATATTTAGCTTGGTCTAAGTAAAATTTGTATTCTGGTCTAAATAAAATTTGTATTTAAGCTATTCATTTCAATTTCAATTGAAATTGAAATGAATAGTTTAAGTACTGATAAAAGTATATTTTACCATTTATTACTTACTGTTTCAATCCTTTGAATTCAAGTAAACAAGTTATTAATAACTTGGAAAAGTTACATAAAGAAGTTCTGATTTATCACTGGAGCTGTTAAGAAAACTCTGAATGAGAAGCGCTTCAGATATCTACCGGGCACATGCACATTAAATCAGTTATGGAAGGTATCTGAGGGGGAAGATAGCGAGATTACTAACTTGTTTTCTCCTGTGGAATAGTCTTTTTGCATCATATACCGCAAACTTATGTTTCAAAATGGTTTTCTATGCAAAATGTTTGAGATTAAAGAACAACTAGGATTGAACTGGGAGGTGGAAAATCTCATGAAATCATAATATCCTACTAAGAGAAGGAAATTTATGATCAGAATAAACATATCAAGTGGGGTTTTTATGAGAGGAAGAAAATAACCTAATTCTAAAAACTGTAACTTAGGAGACTGTTCACGAATTCTACTCTGCAATAGCTCAAAGTGCTTACAGATGCCAACAGGTGGTGTCTTTTGTAAGCTCATCACATCTTTCACTCTTATCGGAAAGCATGAAACAGCCTTTGATACCCGCTATTCAAATCACTGTTGCACCTCAAGTGTCAGTTCGAAGATGTTTCAAGGGCTGCTATACTGTCAGATTCTAGGACTGCCCTCTCTCTTAACCACTGCATCGTCTAAAACTCTTGACTCATCTGATGTTTTAAATATTCATTTACCCCTCAATAATTTAATTGAAGAACATAAAAACTTTGCAATGTTGTGGGTACCATCATACTGTGGATTCCAGGGAAAGGAAGTAGCTTATTTCCTGATAAAGAAGATAACCAAAATCATTCAAATAGTAGATAAACTAATTTCTTTTTATATTGATAAATGGTTAATTAAAATTATTTTAGAGAGAGAGTTGGGGGAAAGAGGCAAAAAGAAAGAAACAGTAAAATCACACTTATTTCATTTGGAGGAGGGACAGAACTGTCACCACTTCTCAACGTTGCTACTGGCCACGATTGTTCCTCTTAACAGCTATGCCATTAAAAATATCGCCAAATCAACTGTGAAACAGACGAGAGGACGAGAACCATTTGAGTTATTGCCCCGTACTGAGCTCGGGACACTTGTCCGAGAGATAGTGGAGAGCTCGGCGCAAGATGAACGATTGATACATGTACTGAGTTTTCAATTTTGTTATTTCTGGTTCTTAGTGCTAGTTTTAAGGTTCGTTATTTTAACTACATTTGTACTTTAGTCTGCCATTAGAAATAAAAAAAAGTTCTAATAAAAGTGAAGGATAATCATTACAAATAGTAATAACTACTTCATGCATTTAAATCTTTACTTTGCCAAAAAATATTTTAATATTATTACATCTAGTTTTGTTTAATAAAGATCTCAATGATTTTATAAATTGGGTGTATCTGTAGAATGCAAGTGACATATCGATATATATTTTTCCTAACTATTCACCTGTGAAATGAGGGTCATTCTAATAAAGAATGCTTTTAACTATTTTTGAGATCAAATATAGAGGGTGTTTAATGAAAATAAAAGATATTATACATATTTCTAGTAATTTGATTATAAGAAATATTGACCATACCAAATGTAAACTCTGAGAATTTATAAAATCTTGATACATTTTTGTCTCAGTTACAATTAATTTTGGATAATCGTTTAGTTGGGTACAAAATTATATCTGGAACGAAATAAATGCAAACTCTTTGTTCAAATATATGAGAATCTAATTAGCTTTGAGTTCAGAATATTTTTGTATGGGGAACCTTGATTGTCTTTTGGTAAAATAAAATTAATTTACATGAAAGGAATTTTTAATTTGTTTCTCTCTCTCTCTCTCTCTCTGATCAAGTACAGTATATTACAGTATTAATCATCTGCCAGTCAAGAATAGGGATTTTGTCTTTCTTAAGTTCAACGGCAGGCTATGCAAATAAAAATTAATTTCAAAAAGTAAAATATCATTCAAGTACAGAAAATATTAATTATTTTTAGTGAAGTATAGATTTTCGTATTCAAAATAAAATCTTAATACATATTTGGATGGTTATAAATTAATTACAACTAAACGTTGGAGGCAGACAAAATTTCAAGAAATTTTTTATCAAATATAGAAAGATGTGACTCACCTCTCTTTAGTTAAATTCAGGATACTCAACTACATAAAACGTTAACTGCGTTATAATAAAGTACATGATATTATGTCTCAGAAAATTTTATATTTTGAATCATGTTTCATCCCTTATTCAATAAAAGAATACGTTTATAAAGTACAAGATATCCTAATGCATATGATATCTCAATTTTTGTCAGGTATAGATTATTTCAGTGCTGGTATACATAGAATTGCAGGTGAGCCCCGTAAATGTATTTTAAGACAGCCCGGGGCTTTTTAAGGTATATTTACGTGGCATCCTTAAGGTAATTTTATACTCACCCATCACCAAGCACTTCGTCATTCTGAGCCATGATCAGGTGATGACGCCATTCTTGAGCTAGCATCCTTCTTTCCACATCCAAGCCATACCAGCAGAGGGACTTTGGACGTTACAGATGAATAGGGACGTGTTCTCAACCCACGGAGCTCCAGCACTTAGTGAGGGAGAGAATTTGTCACCCTCCTAATCACTGCCAGCAGCAAATGATTCTTCACTTTGCTGATCTTAACGGTATATGGCGTGAGCACACTGAGCTCCTGGAGCACATATCTAAGAGCAGAAAATCTTAATCTGCCTTTTACAAAAATAATTTCTATATGAATTCTAATTTAATTTTTTTTACATTTTATATAATTTTAAAAAAGCACAGGTGAGGATAATCCATGATTCCAAATTCTGAATTTTTTGGCGATGAAAAAATGTAGCCAAGAGGACGTATCGTGACGTGTGCGATAACGTAAGTACTAGGGTTACTAAAATAGAATTTTCTGCATCATTCTTAGAGCTCTCCATATGTATGACTTCAAGGTTGCAAGATACATAAGAAAATCCGCCAAAAAATCGCCAATCTCAGAATTTGTCATCCAAGAGTATACGGCACCTGTTACTTTAAAATATTTATAATTTATTATCATGTACTTAGAAATATGTTTATGCTCAGGGGAAAATATGACATAAATTCTTGTATTGCCTTACAACGTTTTTTTCTATTATTATTAATTAAATAAGTTTTTAGAGCTTCATGTGCTGAGCATTTTTGGATATTATTTAAAGACAATAGATTCATTTTATATGGCGCTAAGATTTCATTCTCTCCTGTCTTTAATTAAGAAAGATGCACTTTTTTATTGGCGCATTATCTAAAGCTTCCAAAATTCTTTATGAAAATTTGCGCTGAGTTCTTAATTTCAGCTTCCCGCGGGAAGACATGGAGCGTAAGCGGTGATGTATTTTCGTTTGTTGAAGAAATTTGGTCGCCCCAAAGGTAAAATTTTCTGTTTGTTTGCAAAAACAATTTCACAAAAGAATTAACATTTTTAAGACAAACCCTAATCTTAATTCTATAGAAGACCTGTAACTTGTGTCAAAAATGTTTTCATAATTAAAATATACTAAATTAATTAAAAACGTTAATACCGCCACGAATTCATCCCGAATAGAAAAGCTCTTTAATGAATAATTTAAACTGCAGATTGCAAAGTTAAAACCTGTTGATGCCCTATCTCTTTATATTATTTCTTTTTATTTTTAAGTTTAGACAGTGGATGGATATTTTTAATGGAAGTTTTAATCTTATAACAACACACTTTTAAGAAATCTGATTAACTTTTGAATTTTTTATTCAAGTAAAATGATAATTACTATAACTTGAAAAACTTAAGTAAATGTTTTTATGAATAGATTATTTAAGTGGTTCATGGATTCATTTAAAATAAATGCCACATCTTGGGATATATTTTATTTATATGTCTTATTCCAACCAATAGATAAGACAAAAATTAATCCATCTTGGGAATTAATGTGGTAAAGAACTTGTCTTGAATTTAAACTTTGGGAAAATGAATTAAAAAATAAAACCACGTAAATAAGATTACAAGTATTAAAAATAATTGTTGTCTTGTTAAGGTAATATATAATACTATTTCGTAAAAGATTTCATCTCTGTTTTAATTGTTGGATTTCTCTACTTAATAATCATTTTGCTGAAACAGTTTATGAGGCCCGTGCATCTTAAATATTCACATGATTTGATTTCCTTCCATGGCTGTGGTGTAGAAGTTTTGAGAATATTTTTTGTAAAACTGAGAGGAAACATCAATTACCCCCCCCCTGTTGTCAGTTAATTATGATTGAAGATATTATGGTTTGATCATTCAGTTTTGATTGAAAATTAAAAAAGGTAAAGTAATGTTTAATACCAAAAATAAGACACCTAAAATGTAATGAAAAAACAATACAGTTAGTAATTTATTTGACAGAGGTTGCAGTGATTGTAAAGGTGTCGCTCAGAAGTGATGAATTCTGTACTTGACCCAATCAAAGATCCTTTTTGCGCTTTTAAGGTAAATGGGGCATGTAAAATTTTTTGTGTTCAAAATGTCGGCATGTCGTGGTGTATAACAACATTAAAAGGATACGGGAGATTAAAATCGGTAAAAATCTTCATAAATCAATTATTTGAAACATTACTTTAACTTTGTCTAAATGTGTTTCAAGGAATTCTTTAATAACTTAAATATGAAAAATAAATTTTAGACTATGAAATTACCAATTAAAAATGAAAAAAAAACGCCATTATTAAATTTAATTTTAATTTTTTTTTCTTTTCCAAATTTTTAATAATTTAATGAAATTTGAATCATTTTCTTTTAGTCTGAATTATTATTTATTGCTTTAGCTAATAAAAAATAAAGACCACGGTGGATGAATAAATATTCCCAAAGAACTCCTGGTTTGTCGTAAGAGGCAAATGAACAGGTTGTATGGAGAAACACCTCTTGTTCCAAGGGGATTATAAATATGAAGGCCTGCTCCCCACCAGGTTGGGGGTTAAGCATGAGGATAATTGTCTTATTTTTTAAACATTACTATTTTCGAAACCTATGCAACAATATTCAGGGAGTATTTATGGTTGACGAATTGGAAGGATTAAAAGCAAAGTTAACTTCAATTTTCGGCTTGAAACTTGGAAAATAAGATGAATGATGTTGCTTGAGAAAAAGTTGGAACGGAGTGAGCAAATGAATGTTTAAGATCCTGCATCGGAAGCCTAACTGCACAAGACCAAAGGGTAGATCAAAGAAGAGGTGATTTGATGAAGACTTAAACGATTTTAAAACCTCAATGTTCTTCAATAGGAGAGCTAAAGTTAGGGACAGAACTGTTTGAGGGAATAATGTGCAACAGGATAAGCCTTCCCCCCCAGCTGTAGTACAAAGAAAGAAGAAATAATTTAATACAGAAAACAAAATTTTAAGACAAAAATTTGTTTTTGTATAGTGCATCCATATGGTTCGTTTGAATTCTGATTCCCGTTTACATTCACTTGAAAATTACCCAAAATCTTTAAAACTGCACAGGTCTAAAAACAAGAATGATTTCATATTATAGCACATAACATTCCAAGGCTAACCATATTATTTATTTTATTACTAAAATTATATTTTAGGAAAATAGTCTGTTTTTTTTAAATTGCACTCAAGTGACCAAAGTAAATTCTCTTTCCCGCATACACTGATGTACAAATTCCCCAGTACATCAGAAACAACTCAATGTATAGACAAACGTATGGCTTCGTTTAGTAAAAAATAACATTTTAAAACTAACTGTAGTATTAATTTTTTTATTTAATATTTATTTCAGGAAAAAATTTAGTTCATATATAGGGCGCCCATAATATACGTTTGACTTCTGATACCCGCTTACCTAGACTTGAAAATTAGCCAATATCCTCAGCAACACCCGGGTATAAACAAACGAATGGTTTAAATTAGCAATAACCCATATTGGAAGATATATTATGGTATTCATTTTATCACAAAAAATATATTTTAGGAGAAAAATGTGTTTTTGTATAGTCTGACCATATGGTAATTTGACATCTGATTTCCGATTACTTAGACTTAAATGTTTCACAACATCTTAAGAAACACCACGGTATACAAAAACGAATGTTTTCAGTTAGTAACGACTCACATTCTATGACAAATTCTTGTATTCATTTTAATACAAAAAATATATTTTAGGAGAAAAATGCGTTTTTGTATAGTGAGATCATATTGTACGTTTGATTTCTGATTCTATCAAACATAGAATTGAAAATTACCCAATATCTTAAGAAACACCCCTGGTATACACAAGCGAATGGTTTCGGTTAGTAATAAGTCAAACTCTATGACAAATTCTGGTATTCATTTTTTAATACCAAAAATGTATTTTGGAAAAAAATGTGTTTTTCTACATTGCGCTCATGTGATTCGTTTGACTTATGATTCCCGATTACTTAGACATGAAAATTACCTAATATCTTAAGAAGCACCCATGGTATATGCAAACGAATGGTTTCGTTACATAATAAGTCAAATTCTAAGAAAAATTCTGGTATCTTTTTAAATATAAAAATATATCTTAGGAGTAAAATGTGTTTTCAAATGTTAAAAAATGTCAAATTCTGGTATTTCTTTTAATACAAAAAAACTTTTTAAAAGAAAAATGTGCTTATGTATAGTGCGACCAAATGGTAAGTTTGATTTCTGATTCCCGCTTACATAGACTTCAATATTCCCCAATGTCTTAAGAAACAGACTCGGTATACAAAAACGATTATAAGATATTTAATGTTATTCATTTTAATACAAAAAATATATTTTAGGAGAAAATGTGTTTTTGTATAGTGCGCTAATATAGTATGTTTTATTTCTGATTCCCGCTTACATAAACTTGAAAATTACCCAATATCTAAAGAAATACCCTTAGTATCCAAAAACGAATGATTTCGTTTAGTAAATAAGTCAAACTCTATGACAAATTCTAGTATTCATTTTAATACAAAAATATATATTTTAGGAGAAAAATGAGTTTTTCTATACTGCGCTCATATGGTATGTTTGACTTCTGATTCCCGACTGCATATACTTGAAAATTGCCTTATATCTTAAGAAGCACCCATTGTACATGCAAACGAATGGTTTCGTTTATTAATAAGTCAAATTCTAAGACAAATTCTTGTATCTTTTTTGATACAAAAATATATCTTAGGAGAAAAATGTGTTTATGTATACTGCGAACATATGGTAAGTTTGAATTCTGATTAACGCTTACACAGACTTGAAAGTTACCCAATATCTTAAGAATCACCCATGGTATACACAAACGAATGGTTTCGTTTAGTAATAAGTCAAACTCTATGACAAACTCTGGTATTCATTTTAATACAAAAGATATATTTTAGAAGAAAAATGTGTTTTCTATACTGCGCTCATATGGAATATTTGACTTCTGATTCCCGATTACATAGACTTGAAAATTACCTAATATCTTAAGAAAACCTCAGGGTATACACAAAAGAATAGTTTCATTATGCAACAAGGTAAAGTTCTAAGACTAACTCTTGTATTCATTTTAATACAGAAAATAAATTTTAGGAAAAAAATTTGTTTTTGTATAGTGCACCCATATGGTTCGTCTGAATTCTGATTACCGTTTACATTCACTTGAAAATTACCCAAAATCTTTAAGACTGCCAAGGTATAAAAAAAGAATGGTTTAATTTAAAAATGCATAACATTCCAAGACTAACCATACTATTTATTTTACTATAAAAATTATATTTTATGAGAGAATAGTCTGTTTTTTAATGTGCGCCCAGGTGACAAAAGTGAATTATGTTTACCGAATACATTGATGTACAAATTCCCCAGTATATCAGGAACTACTCATCGTATAGAAAAACGAATATTTTCGTTTGGTAAAAAATAACATTTTAAGACTAACTGTAGTATATTAATTTTTTTATTAAATATTTATTTTAGGAGAAAATTTAGTTCATATATAGGGCACCCATAATATACGTTTAACTTCTGATTCCCGCTTACATAGACTTCAATATTCCCCTATATCTTAAGAAACAGCCACGGTATACACAAACAATATTTTTATTTAGTATTAGGTCATATTCTAGGACAAATTTTGGTATTCATTTTAATACAAAATAGATATTTTATGAGAAAAATGAGTTTATACATAATGTGACCATATGGTACGTTTCACTTCTGATTCCCGATTACATAGACTTGAAAATTACCCAATATCTTAAGAAACACACATGGTATACACAAACGATTGATATCGTTTATTAATAATACAAACTCTATGACAAATTCTGGTATTCATTTGAATAAAAAAAGTATATTTTAGGAGAAAAATTTGATTTTGTATAGTGCCCCCCTTATGCTACATTTAACTTCTGATTACATAGACTTGACAATTATCCAATATCTTAAGAAACAACTAAATTATAAACAAACGAATGGTTTCATTTAGTAATAAGTCGCATTATAACACAAATTCTGGTATTCATTTTCATACAAAAAATATAATTTACGAGGAAACTCTGTTTAGGTACGCACGTATGGTTTGTTTGATTTCTGATTCCCGCTTATATTTACTTGAAAAATATCCAATATCTTCAGAAACACCCCTGGTATAAAGAAACGAATGATTTCAACTGGTAATAACTCACATTCTAAGACAAACTCTGTTATTCATTTTAACACAAAAAATGTATTTTTTTGAGAAAAATATGTTTTATTATAGTGCGATCATAGGGTCCATTTGACTTCTTATTCCCGCTTACATTCACTTGACAATTACCCAATATCTTAAAATCTTCTCCAGTTATACAGAAAGAATGCCTTAATTTAAAAATACATAGCTTTCCAAGACTAAACATACTATTTATTTTATTATAAAAATTATATTTTAGCAGAAGAGACTGTTTTTTAAAGTGCGACCTAGTGGCAAAAAGTGAATTTTCTTTCCTGTATATATTGATGTACAATTTGTCCAGTATATCAAGAACTACTCAATGTATAGACAAACGAATGTATTCTTTTAGTAACAAATAACATTCTAAGACTAACTGTAATATTCATTTTTTTATTAAATATATATTTTAGGAGAAAATTTTGTTCGTATGTAAGGCGCACATAAGATACATTTGACTTCTGATTCCCGCTTACCTAGATTTGAAATTTACCCAATATCTTAAGAAACACCCACGGTATACACAAACGAATGGTTTCGTTTACTAACAAGGCAAACTCTATGAGAAATTCTGGTATTCATTTGAATACAAAAAATATATTTTAGGAGAAAGATGGGATTTTGTATAAGGCGTCCCTTATGGTATGTTTAACTTCTGATTCCCGCTTACATAGACTTCAATATTACCCAATATCTTAAGAAACACCCACGGTATACACAAACGAATGGTTTCATTTAGTAACAACTCACATTCTAAAACAAATTCTGGTATTCATTTTAATACAAAAACAAAATTTTGAAACAAAAATGTGCTTATGTATAGTGCAATTAAATGGTAAGTTTGTCTTCTGATTCCCGCTTACATAGACTTGAAAATTACCCAATATCTTAAGAAACAAACAATGTATACAAAAACGAATGGTTTCGTTTGGTAAGAAGTCAAACCCTATGACAAATTCTGGTATTAATTTTAATACAAATATATATTTTAGGAGAAAAATGTGTTTTTGTGTACTGAACTCATATGGTATGTTTGACTTCTGATTCCCGCCCAATATCTTAAAAAACTTGACTTGACAATAACCCAATATCTTAAGAAAAACTCTGATATAAGCGAACAATTGGTTTCATTTAGTTGTAAGTCACATTCTAAGAAATATTCTGGTATTCATTTTCATACAAAAAATATATTTTACGAGGGAAATGTGTTTATGTATAATGCGCAAATATGTTATGTTTAACTTCTGATACCCACTTATATTGACTTGAAAAATACCCAATATCTTCAGCAACACCCGGGTATAAACAAACGAAAGTGTTAAATTAGCAATAAGTCATAATTTAAGATATTTTCTGGTATTCATTTTATTAAAAAAATATATTTTAGGAGAAAAATGTGTTTTTGTATTGTGCTCCCATAATGTAAGTTTGACTTCTGATTCCCTCTTACATAGACTAGAAATATACCGTATGTCTTAAGTAACAGCCAGTGTATACAAAAACGAATGGTTACATTTAGTATTAGGTTACATTCTATGACAAATTGTGGTATTCATTTTAATACAAAAAAATTTTAGGAAAATTATGTGTTTTTGTAGAATGCACTCATATGGTACGTTTGACTTCTGATTCCTGATTTAAGTGTATGTAATTTTTATTCGAAAACTTTTATTTTAGTAGAAAATTCTGTTTTTTTAAGTGCGCCCAAGTGACAAATGTGAATTCTCTTTCCCACATACACTGATGTACAAATTCCCCAGTATATCAAAAACAACTCAATGTATATAAAAACGAAGGGTTTCGTTTAGTAACAAATGACATTTTAAGAGTAACTCTAGTATTCATTTTTTTATTAAATATTCATTTTAGGAGAAACTTTTGTTCATATATAGGGCACCCTTAAGATACATTTGACTTCTGATTCCTGATTACCTAGACTTGAAAATTACCCAATATTTTAAGAAAACCCCAGTGTATATACAAACGAATTTTTTCGCTTAGTAATAAGTCAAA
This sequence comes from Latrodectus elegans, assembly GCA_030067965.1. NCBI lineage: Eukaryota > Metazoa > Arthropoda > Arachnida > Araneae > Theridiidae > Latrodectus > Latrodectus elegans. The sequence goes on along the minus strand of CM057819.1, from coordinate 6,599,608 downwards.
TTCTAGGACAAATTTTGGTATTCATTTTAATATAGAAAATTAATTTTAGGACAAAAAATTGTTTTTGTTTAGTGCAACCATATGGTTGCTTTGAATTCTGATTCCCAAACACATTCACTTTAAATTACTCAAAATCTTTAAAACTGCCCTATATATAAAATAAGAATAGCTTAATTTAATAATACGTAACATGCCAAGAGTAACCATACTATTTATTTTATTAGAAAATTTTATTTTAGTAGAAAATTCTGTTTTTTTAAGTGCGCCCAAGTGACAAATGTAAATTCTCTTTCCCACATACACTGATGTACAAATTCCCCAGTATATCAAAAAGAACTCAATGTGTAGAAAAACGAATGGATTCTCTCTCGTTTAGTAACAAATGACATTTTAAGACTAACTCTAGTATTCAATTTTTTTATTAAATATTCATTTTAGGAGAAACTTTAGTTCATATATAGGGCACCCTTAAGATACATTTGACTTCTGATTCCTAATTACCTAGACTTGAAAATTACCCAATATCTTAAGAAAAACCCATGTATACACAATCGAATATTGTCAGCTAGTGATAACTCACATTATGAGACAAACTGTTGTATTCATTTTAATACAAAAAATATATTTTATGATAAACATGTGTTAATGTGTAGTGCGACCATATGATATGTTTGACTTCTGATTCCCGTTTACATTGACATGAAAATTACCCAACATCTTAAAAACTGCCATGTGAAGAAAAAAATAATGGTTCAATTTAACAATACGTAATAATTCGAGACTAACCATACTATTTATTTTAATATAAAAATTATTTTTAGGAGAAAAATCTGTTTTTTAAAGTGCGCAGATTTGACACAAATGAATTCTCTTTCCAGCTTACATTGATGTTCAAATTCACCAATATCTCAAAAACTATCCAATGTATAGACAAACAAAATGCTTTTCTTTTCCAATACATTATATTATGAGATCAACTAATGTTTTGATGTTAACATAAAAAAATACATTTTTGGATTAAATATATTTTTGTGTAGTAGACACATACGGTACGTGCGACTTCTGATTCCCGCTTACATTTATTTAAAAATTGCCTTATAAAGAAATCCTGAAGGTATACGCAAACAAATGCTTTCATTTAGTATTAAATCATATTAGAGGACTAAATCTGGCATTTATTTTATTATAAAAAATAAATTTTAGGACCAAAATGAATTTTTGTATAAAGCGCCCAAGTGACACAAGTGACTTCTCTTCCCTGCTTTCATTGATTTTAAATTCCCCAATATGTTAGGGAATGCCAAAGGTATAAATAAACAAAGGATTTCATTTAGTATTAAAATACATTCTAAGACAAACTGCGGTACTTATTTTAACATAAATATATATTTTAGGTGAAAAATGTGTTTTTGTAAAGTGCGCCCATAGGGTATGTTTGACTTCTTATTCCCGTTTACATAGAGTTGAAAATTACCCAATATCTTAAGAAAATCCCAGGCTATAAATAAACGAATGGTATTATTTAGTTATAAGAGAGAGTCACATTCTAAGACAAATTCTGGTATTCATTTTATTACAAAAAGTATATTTTAGGAGAAAAATATGTTTTTGTATTATGCGCCCATCTGGTAAGTTTGACTTCTGATTCCTCTGTTTTTCTGGGGAAACAAATCTTGTTCTAAGGGGACTATAAATATGAAGGTCTGCTCCCCACCGGGGGGAGGATAAGCATGAGGATAATTGTCTTATTTTTAAACAATACTATTTTCGAAAGCTATGCAATACAATTCAGGGAGTGTTTATGGTCGACGAATTGGAAGGATTAAAAGCAAAGTTAACTTCAATTTTCGGATTGAAACTTGGAAAATAAGATGAATGATGTAGCTTGAAAAAACTTTGAAACGGAGTGAGCAAATGAATGTTTAAGATCTTTCATCGGAAGCCAAACTGCACAAGGCCAAGGGGTAGATCAAAGAAGAGGTGATTTGTGATGATGACTTAAACGATTTTAAAACCTCAATGTTCTCCAATTGGAGAACTAAAGTCAGAGGCAGAACTTTCTGGAGGAATAATGTGCAACAGAGTAAGGCTCACCCTCGGATGTAGTACAAAGAAGGAAGAAATAATCTAAAATGTAGCTTTCAAAAGTATTAAATCATTCTATTTATGCCAGAAATGCTTTACGAAAATTATAAATATTTCATAAAACAGCAGTAAAATGTGGAAAAAAATTGATTTAAAAATTAATAAATGGACGAAAAAAATGAACACTTACTTTGATTATAAGATTTTTAGGAAAAAGTTTTCTAAGCAAATTTTAATAACATTTGAAAATCAAGGAAGGTTTTATTGTGTGTGTGTGTCTGTTGATGGTAAAATTTAAAATTAATTATTTTTAAATATTTTTAAAAATTTTATATATTTGCAATAAAATCAAAATATGTTAAGAAGTATAATTTCCTCATTACAAAATCAAAATTATATCTTTTCTATTAAAACAAAATCTTAACTGACTGTTCAAAAAATCACTTAATTTTATTTAATATGCATAGTAAGAAAATCAACTATATTTGCCCTATTAAAAATTATTGAATGCGAGATTAGTTATTAGACCATTTAACGTTAAAGATAATTATTATTTCTTCGAGCGGCGGTTACTTGGGTAACGAACCCAATAAAGCCAGAAACTGCTAATCATTTACCGTTACCCAGCGGGCACCTGTGAACCAAGTCACGGAGGCGAGTAGCGTTGCCGGCGCCATACCACCACAAACCCGTTTATAAGGTGGTCCACATTCATCACAGAAAAAAGAACACAGAAAGAAAATAATCTCCATGCCCTCACCGGGATTCGAACCCTGGACCCACAACTCAGGAACGCTAACCCTTCTGCCATCGGTTGGCTCAAATATAATTACTCTTTAACTTGTGTTTTGAAGGGATGGTAACAAATTTTATTTTTTTTATAAAATAACGGCATTTGGCAAAAACATACCAGAAATCACACCATTTGAGCAATTTGCTCATGCGATAGATATATAAAACAACTACAGACAATTTCAAGCACCAAGAAGATTCTTAGCACTAGTTATTTTTCAGTCTTGTTTAATTTAAATTAATTTTGCATGTTTGAGAAGTTGTAGCAATGAATTTTATACGCGAAAGGACTAAAAAGTAAACTTTTAAATTCTGTTTCAAATCTGTGTATTTTAGGCATAAGGCTGAATTCAAATGTAGTTAAGAAAACTACATAAAATGTAGTCTGACATCTTTGTCCAAGACTGTTGCAAGTTATTTGTTCATTAACCTCGTAGGGGCTCATCATGGCCAAATGGTAGGATAATGCTCTTGGAAATATAAAGATACGCGTTTGATCCCAGCCACTGTTGAACAATGGGAGTTAGATATCGCGTTTTTGCTTTCAGCATGCACACCGGTTCCGATGAGTGCTTTGGATTTTGCGGGTAATATTTTGATATGTAAAGATGACCCACTTTTACGAAAAGGTCTCCAAGAGAAAGCAATTTACCCGTTCGCTATTAAAATGCCTTACAACGTGTGATCTGGAACCAAATAGCCTGATCTTACTATTGAAGCAAGGTACGCTTACTCTATTAAAAGTTCTTTAGAATTTTAAATTCCTTTACATGAGAATATCCATTATTAACAGAGTTTATTGAATTGCAATCATAATTTTACAAAGCACAGGGGCTACCTCAATAGATGAAAGTTGATGTATGGGTGTCGTACATCAGCTTTCAGCTATTGGTATACGGTTGAGTTTAGCATGCATAGTGATATACATACTGGATAGAACTTTTACAGTTGCTGAATCATATTCCCAAATTGCGATGGAAGAGACTTAGAAAGTTGCAAATCACCCACCAAGACCAACCACATAAAAGCAACATTCATCTCCTGTGGGATCGAACTCGAGAGCTTTTCCCCGCAGAACATTCGGCAACGATTAAACAACCATAATTCACGCAAAATATGGATAATTTATTAATATTTGAAAGTTGTGCGTTTACCAATTAAGCATCAATAACAACTTCTTTTAGAAGTGTTTTCAATGAATATAAATGTGTTTGCATATCGCAATGTGAACACATTGTCAAGAAAATTCTCAAGCACTCACTCTGATACATGTAGAAAGCTTAAAGACAGCATTTATGACCCATGATTCAATAGCTTTTGGGAATTATTTAATAAATAATCAAGAAAATTTCATTAACCTTTAAAATTGCATAATACGACTCCATTAAAAAGAAAGCAGATATTTCTTGTAGCATTCAAATTGATTCTCTCTTTCGAGTCTATTCCTCATCGTGGAGTGGTCGCTCAACACAATCAATTCTTAATCACCGGGTATCAAATTCATTACTTTCAGAAAATATGAACAACGCTCTTATCTGACTCCTCAATTCAGTTTAGAGAATACACTTCTGGCCACCGTAAATGCAACACCCTAATAAAATCATGCAAATAAAATGAAATTTATAACATGCATTACAGCGGAGGTGAGTATGCAAATGATTAGAATTTGAGCGGAGACTCACATCACGCGCGACTGTGACGCTATTTCAAAGCGCTATTTAAAGCTTGGAGATTTCGACGGTTTCAAATTCGTCACAATTATGCTTTTCTTGTGATATTATTTAAAAAGAACGATCAATTTTGCCTCCTAAAAAGCAGTAATCATTTTTTGATCAAGTATCTGAACAAGACAGAGGAAGGATAGTGAGTGTCCTACCGAGATTGTCGATTATTTTTCAGTAAAATCGGTAGCGTGTTGAACGATTCCAAACAACTGGAATGAGGATATGTGATAAGTGGATGCAGGAGGATACGACGGATTGACGTGTTCGATTGCATCCACATCAGAGCATCACTTCACGTGATGACAAGCAAATTTTGCGCATGGCAGTGACAGATCGCTCAGCCACATCACGAAAAATAGCACAGCACATTCAGTCTGTAACACATCATCTTGTGTCTGCGCGTACCATTCGACGCAGTTTACAGCAGAGTGGTCTATCCACAAAGCGTCCATTGCTTCATCTACCCTTGACGTAGAACCACAGACGTCTCCACCGCTAATGATGTGATGAAAAAAAAGGATGTGGACGGCAGAATGGAATGGAATTATCTCTACCGATGAGTCCCTCTTCGTCGCATTCGAGTCATGGATGCTGAACAGCTGCGTTATGCACCCTCGCACTGGTCCTGCACCGGATGTTATGGTGTGGGGTGGTATTGAATATTACTCTCGCACTCCTCTAGTACACATTTCCGGTACTTTAAGCAACTAGCGCTAAATCCTCGAGGTGTTGGAGTCAGTTGTCTTTCCTTATCTTCAGAGCTTGCCTACAGCCATATTTTAACAGGATAATACGCGACCACACGTAGCACGCATTATCCAAGGGTTCTTCGTCAATCGTCAGACTAAATTGCTTCCCTGCCTGGCTTGCTTACCTGTCGATAGAAAACATGTGGTCCACAGTTGCTCAACGATTGATTACATCCCCAGCTGCCACACCGGATCAACTTTGGCTTGGTTGGTTTTAATGATGTAAGGACCAAGTAAAGACAAGTTGCGCCAAACAAAAGTCGTCTTTATCTACTACCTCTGCTCAAACCATTAAACTGTTATTATATTAAAATATCAAAATAAAATATAAATACGCATATCACTCACACATCTAAAATGTATAAGATTTAAAATTGGATAAATTTTAATTTAAAAGTTTCTAAAATTTGATAAAATTCATAAAACCAATTGCTTTTAAAAACGCAAAGAGATTGCAATGCGGTGGTTCACCTAGTAAATCTAGTAAGGTTAAAATATTAATATTAAACAAGTGAAACGATAATTGTTAAAATCTGGACATACAATTAAAATATGACGCACTGTGTATAGTTCATCACATGTCTCACACGAAGGATTTAATTCACTTAAGAATAAATGCCTATGAGTAAAACGTAAGTGACCAATACGAAAGCGAGTCAATTTAATATCAGCGCTTCGCAGCATTAAAATTGATAATGGGATGATTGATGGAAATATGGAATAAAGCTTGTTTCAGACTTGCAAATTCCGGGATTCCTGCCAAAGAGATTTCACAAAATGTTTAATTCCTTTTCTGACATCCATTGATGGAACTGAAGGTAGAGTAGGAGTAAGTGCAGACCTAGCTGCTGCATCAACCTTCTCATTGCCTTCTATACCCATGTGACCTGGTATCCAGCAAAAGCGTATTTCAATTCCCTTGCTAGTTAGAGAATCCATCAGTTTGAAAATCTTGGACACAACAGGATGACAGTTAAGCTACTATTTCTCAAAGCTTCCAATACACTATTAGTGTCAGTGTAAATGCATATGTTACATTCATTTCTAGTAGTCACCAGCTGAAGTGCATGGTATACAGCCGTAGCCTCAGCAGTGAAGATGGAGCAGGACTTGTGCAGGCTATAACTAAAGGTTGTATTATCAAAATAAATTTCACAGCCAACGTGTCCTGCTGTTTTGGATTCATCTGTGAATATAAGTGTGTACCGTTCATATTGACATCGATGAAATGCAAAAAGCTGTTCATAAATAGTCGCAGTTGTGTCTAACTTTTTGTAATTTTCAAAGAGATTGATAACAATGATATCTGGATCATACCAGCGGAAGGGCGAACAAGTCTGTGGACTCAATTCGGATATCACATAGGTCAGAGAGCAAAACACTAGATTTTATGCAAGATAGAAAAGGTTGAATGCTTGATGGTCTAGCAATGTATAATCTCTTAAGAGAGGCATTAGGAAATGTGGAATGCAAGGGATGATGAGGTGAGGACATCATTTTCTAATAATAATTCAGAGACAGCTGCATCCACCGCCAGTCTAAAGGTAATTGTTGGCAGATTACATTTAGACTTCGGACGGATGATGTGCGAAATGCACCAGAGCAAATCCTTAAAACAGAGTGATGAGCAATATCTAATCTGCGTAAGATGGATAGTCTAGCTGATCCATAAGCAACACAAGCATAATCAATTCGAGATAAAATTATTGACTGGTAAATTCGAAGGAGTGATGTGCGATCTGCACCCCAAGATGTATTGGAAAGCACCCTGAGGATGTTAAGAAGTCGCTCACACTAAACATGCGGAAGGAACATGCGGAAGGAAAGTTAACTTCTTGTCGAATATCACACCAAGGAATTTTACCTCACTGATTACAGGAATGGGTATATTATTTATGAGAAGCACAGGATCATTATGCAGACTAGTTTTCCTGCAGAAATGAACACAGCAACTCTTACTAGGAGATATACTTACGCCATTCCGTTCACACCAAGTAATTAGAATATTCACAGCTGTTTGCAATTGTCTCTCAATTATATTCATGTTTGATCCCTGATCTGAAATTTGTAAGTCGTCGACATCTAAAATTACTATGAACAGAAGATGACAACTGATGAAAAGGTTAAAATGGGTTACGTTTAAAACGCTTCCTTGAGGGATACCCTCAATTTGGCTAAAAATATTGGAAATTGTATTTCCAACGCGTACTTTAAAAACCCGTAAAGTCAGAAACTTTTGGATGAATAGTGGAAGAATACCCTTAAAGCCAAGATTATGCAGAGTGCGGAGAATGCCATAACGCCACGTATGATCGTATACTTTCTCAATATCGAAAAACATTGCAACAAGGTGGTTTCTCCTCACGAAAGCATTTTGAATTTGGGATTCTAAATCTATGATATTATCGATAGTAGTCCTTCTTTTTCGAAAGCCACTTTGGTGAGAAAGGATGCACTTGTTCCTTTCTAAGGCATAAATGAGACTAGCATTGATCATACCATAAGATTTTGCATAAGAAATTCGTAAAAGCTATTAGCGATTACTTAGAGGATCGCTTGTATCTTTACCAGGTTTTAAGATTGGAATTACAATCGGCTCCCTCTAAGAAGTAGGAAAGACATGTTCCTTCCAGACACTATTAAACAAAATCAATAACGATTTATCGTCTAAATGACAGAACATTTAATAGGAAATTCCATCAAGCCTAGGACTGGTGTTATTTGTCTGTGACATGGCTGTCTTTTACTCAAACAATCGAAAAGCACAATAATAAGGTAGATTATGTCGATTGTCAAATCTTATTGGTGTCCGCTCTGCAATTCTTTTAGTCCTTAGAAAAGTAGGGCTATGAATCAGAGCTGGAAACACGTGCAAAAGCTTCTCCGATGACATTGGCAATATCTACCGGAGAGGAATGTACTGCAGCTCCAGTTTTTAAGACAGGAATGCGATGATCTTGATATATACCATTGGCTGCTTTTACTTCCCTCCACAATTGTTTGCTTGTTGTTGATGAGGTAATTCTTGACACATAACGAATCCAAGATTCTTTCTCTCTTACGTCTAATTCTACGGGTAAATGCTTTGGCTTTCTTGAAAGCAATGAGATTCTCCGTGGTTGGGTATCTTCGGAATATATTCCATTGTTTCCTTTGTTTCTTATAGGAGAGTTGACACACTTCATTCCACCAAGGTTTTTGGCATTTATGTGATATGATAGAATTTTTAGGGATAGAAACATCAACAGCTCGATTTATTGTGTTAGTGACGTATTTAACGGCATCATCTATAAAATCAGTCTTAAATCTTGTTTCACTGATAAAAGCCAACTGCGAATGCGTTCAATCGGCTCGACTGTACACATAATTAGGTAGTTTATGACGCACACTATTACTTCCAGCCTACAAATAGAGGGAAATGATCACTATTGTAGAGGTCATTTCCGACAGCAAAATTAAGCAATGGTAGGAATGATGGAGAACAAGTATCTAAGTCAAGAGTGGGAAATGTGTGTGTAGGTTCGTGAAAATAAGTCGGTATTTATGAGACAGAAACAGTTGTCAGAAATAAACTGTACGATTTGATGACCGCAAGAATTCATATCATCACTACCCTAGACAGGATTATGTCCTTGTCACTACCCTAGACAGGATTATGTCCTGTCTAGGGTAGTGATGTCCTTCTCTGCATCGAAACAGAGAAGGACTTTTTGTTATTAAGGAAGACTTTCGAAGGCCTTCATTGGACAATTTTAATTTCCTAGCCTTAAACCACCCACCACGGAGCCCTACAAGGCGATACAGGTTTACTGTACCAGTGCTAGTTAATCCCTATACGCCTACGATACATCCCTGAAGTGGTCTCCATCCTTCGCGAGTCACCCAGTAGATATACCGATCGCTTGATCCATAAAGCCGATTTATGTGCTGAAGACCACAACACACCTCCTGTTTACCTGAAGCAGGGGCCAAAGTAATGTGTTGGTTTCTGGGGGCCTCAATTATCAGGACCCTCCTTTCCAAGGACACAGGTCTCCACTCAGGGCAGACACGTGGGTGATTTAGTCCTCAAGAGTAGCTAAGGGCAATAGAGCGGCGAAAGCTACTCATAGGGAGTCCTCAACCTCTTACGAGGCAACCACAACGAGGGAAAAGAGGAAGAAAAAGCAGAAAAGTAGAAGAAAGAGGAAAAGAAAGAAGAGGGCAGATCACTGGGGTACCTTGGGATTGTGACACCCGTGCTTACCTAAAGAAGGTAAACCCCTGAAGGGCATCAACTTTGGCAATGTGTGAAAGCTGCTTGGTCTGCTGTACCCGAAGAACACGTCCAAGTCTTTTGAATCAATGTCGAGGCGCCTGGTAGCGGTGATCTCCAACAAAGGCAGCGACCCTGGCTACTGATATTGTAAGGAACCACGCTTCTGAAAAATTATAAATTTAATCATTTGCTATTGGTCAACATGTTATGTACAAAATAAATTTTGGTATAATACCTCTTGTTTTTCATGGTGTTGCAACTTGGGTGGCCAGCAGTGTATTATTTTTAAAGTAATAATTTTAAAATCTTTTTATATACATCACGTTGTCTTCTGCCTGTTCTAGAAAAGTTTCTGATTGGAAATTTATTTTTATTGACTCTTGTTTATCACTAAATTGTCATTTTTGCTCACGAGGTTTAATTATACCAAGACACATAGTTTGAAGTGGATTTTGAAAGAGTACTAACATCCAAACCCAAAGTGGGATGTGAACCCGTGAGCTGTTAAATCAGAGGCAATAGCATTAACCATTCGGGCTTATCTATATTGAGAATTAATACTTATATAATATTCAACAAGACATAAAAAATAGTTTATATTCTGCATAAATAATGAATTACGTTGTGGAAGTACAGTGAAAAATTAATATTATTTGATTTTTTATAAAGAAAACATAACGAGGGTTTTATATTAAATTCAATCATACACACATATCAATATAATCATATTACTCAGCTACTCAGTGTAAAAGTATCTTAATGAGGCAATACTATGTTAATAATAATAAGGATTCATCCATTTTCAAGTTTACCGAATCTTATCTGTGTATTCTAATATTTTGATTTGATTTTTGAAGAAGAGCATACAAGGAAACTAATGATATGTAATACGATAATAATTGTTTGTTTTAAATGATTCCATTCTGGAAAAATGGAAATGTTTTTTTAAAGTTTTCTGTGCCGTTAAATATCGTCCCGTAAATAAAACTTTTTTTACCTACGCCCATCCTTGGCATTTCGGCCATTGATAGACGAGCAAAAGGATGAACAAGTATAAAAACAAAAATAAAGCCTTTCAGTAGTCTCAGAAGAGTTGTCAGTCATAAACTTTCACGGCAGTTCTTGAGGTGCAGAGTTCATTACACCTATTCGATGCCTTTGCAGTTAGTCATGTTCACTTGTCACCGGGAAACAAACGGCACACCAACAGGGGCCAGGCATTTCATTGTTACCATCAGGTAGAGTTTTCCACTGCCTGTCCATAGCCGCATCAACATAAAGGGAAATTCTTTCATCCTTTATTTCAGTTTTGATGTTACGCAAAGTAAAGGGGAATTTGGCTGTTCATACGGGAACCTGCTTTCGCAAGTCTGTCTGCCTGCTCATTTTCATAAATATCGTAGTGGCTTAGGATCCATTGAAAAGCAGCGCGGTCCTTGATTTCAATGAGTTCATTTAGCTTCATTCTGCAAGAATGTACTAGTGCATTATTATTATAATTTAGATTGGTAAGCGAAAGAATAATAGCTTGTAATTTAACAAGGAAAATAATTTTTGATCCCGAATGCTTCTTTATTTGTCAATTGCATGAGCTATAGCAGCAAGCTCGCCATCAAAATTGTTGCAATATTTCCCAACAGGGCAGCTTATACTAAAATCTTTTGAATACACTCCAGCACCAGCATTTTTCTAGCATTCTCTGCAGAACCATGTGTGAAAATATGGTGCTAATCCTCAGAAGGGCTTCTGTAATAACTTATAGCCAGAGCAGCATTTCCCAACTCACTCTGTAGTGTGTACTGTTTTTTAACTCCCCAAACAAGATTTAGATGTACCTCCAACCTATCTAGATCCACAACAGGATTCCATTACCCTGTAAGAACCTGGTGATCTAGTGTAGGGATATCATAAGTGCCATAGAGATTATTTTTAATTGAAAGAAATGATCTATGGGTTTATAGTCTTTCAATCGATGAGCTGTAAATTCATGGAAAATTTCTCTTGCTCCTTAAGGTTCTTTCAACACGAATCATAACACCTAAGAGTTCCAATTTAGTCTGCAGTTCCATAGCAACTATAGAAGTTGATTTAGCTCATCCAGTGATTAGGCGCAACATGCTGTTCTAGAAAACAACAAGTTTGTGTCTATTAGAATCGGAGGCAGTAATTAAGACCTCATTTCCATATTCAACAGTAGGACGAATATAGATTTTATATGCTGTACATAGAACATCTTAAGTAAAGCCCCAAGTAATGTCATACAAGCGCTTAATTAGCTCAGATCTCAAGTGTCCTTTATCACTTGCAGTATCAATTTTTTTCCAATTCAATTTTGTGTCTAGTTGAATACCCAAGTATATTGTATCATTTGTTCTTATTAAATTTCTTCCTTTATAGCTGAGATAAATATCATGATGTTAAGGGAAAACAACTGGAAAATTGCCTTATAAATGTTTACAATCATATTATTCCCATCAGCCCAAGAGCTTTGAACATTTAGGGCTCTTTGTAGAGCACATCCCACACCAGCTGTATGAGAACCATGGCATCCGCAAACAGCAAAACATTTACAGCTAGGACAGATTTAGAGACATCGTCTATTAAGCCATTGATCATAATATTAAATAAAATAAGGCTCAGCACTGTACCCTCAGGTAAACCCTGTTTGGTCTGCAATAACATTGACACTGTGTGCCCATATTCAACACTTTTAAAGCGTCGATCAAGAAAACTCTTAATCCAGTTATGCCATTTTCAATAAGTTTTTTGAGTAATTTAGCTCTCCAAACCATATCAAAGACATTTTTAAAGTCCATAAATTTAGCAAGGGTACTTTGCTGAAAGCCGTTCTTGGTTTCTTGGGATAAGCAGACATTATGCTCAGTAGTGTCCAAGAAAACCTGCCTGTCTCTTCGGAAGTGTATCTTTTTTATCCAGCCTATTGTCAATCATCCTCTCAGTAAGTTTACTCATTATATTTGTAAGAGAGATAGGTCTGAGTATAGGAATAATCATTGCTTTCCTTCAGACACTTGTCAAGCCGACTCTCCAAGATAATACCAGTAAGGTAGATTTTGCTGAATTTCCAAGATTTAATATAAATTCAGATAAGATTCCATCTGGGCCTGCACTTTTATCTTTTACAAGAGTCCTTTTTAACTCAGTCATACTAAAATCAGAGTAAAAAAAGTTTTTCAAAATTTGCATTTTCGTTACCCAATTTTGGTTTTAAGCCACTCTTACTAATTTTGAAAGTAGGACTATAATTACTAAACTTAGCATAACGTTTACAAAAAGTAAATGAGATTTGAATATCAAACGTGTTTGTTCATTAGTAACGATTTTAATGGGCTCATTTCTTTTGGTCCTTTGATTACTCATCTGGGATAAGAACCCATGAGTTTTGATACCCTCTTTTCAGAAGTCCAGTTTTTCTAAAATCTTTTGTATGTTTGAAGTTTTGTTTCAATGATGGAATTTTTCAATATAGCCTGCACTTTAAGTATAACCGTACAGTTCTCACTTTAAATAGAATAAAACTTTAAAACCTTTATTAAGGAATTTGAACACATTTACTATTTTACTTTTACTTTCATGTTTGAAAGAAGTATACCCAGAGAACCAATAATTTGACAAATATACATAGAGAAAGTAGGGAAACAGAATCGATCTGTCGTTGTCCTAGTATCAAACTTGAAACATTCCACTCTAAAGATGTATTGAAGCCTCAAATAGATTCCGTCAGGAGACTACCATGAACCACACATTGTTTCAATGCATTACATCAAGTTATCCTTTTACATTTTTAGTACTCTGTTTGCGTCTTAGGATGATGGATTACTGTCAAAAACATCAAAGTCAAGCAACCATGATTCTGTTCCGGACCGGTGTTTAAAAATGTGTCCCCTTCGTCTATAATGTCTATATCACTCAAGGGTAAATTATATGGATATTTTCTTTGGTAAAAGAATCGATTTTGTTGATCTATGTGGAACATCTCTACTATTTCAATACGGAAGTGACATATGGACGTTAAATATTCATAAAGCCCTGCACTGGTTGAGAGAAAATGAAGCTTGATCAGGTATCAACTGCATCACTTAATTGTGATCACAAATATAAAGGTATTTGATAGTGTTGAATTTTAACCAACTAAAGAATTTTTATTACATTATGTGAGCTTCTCTATATCTATATATATTTTCAAATATATACATCGTAAACAATACAATTTGGAAGTCATCGATATGGAAGATTCTGAATTTAATTTAGTCAGTGTTTAACAATGCAAAATTAGTGATGATTTTTTTCGGTGTCTCATTCCATCTATGGTGAGTGTTTGAAAATATTTCAGGTTTCTTGCCTTAAGATACGTAAACATGGCCTATTATCAATGAAATATCCTTTTTGAAGGCAACATTATACAGTGGATATCAGATGTCTTTATTGTTGTTGTTGCACCAGCCTTTATCTAACTCTGAGTTGGTCTCTACCAGTTAGACAAAAGCAACAGGGTGGAGTCTTAGTGATTTTGAAGCAGGGACCAAGCGCAGAAGATCACCAATATTTGGCCTGCCAACCTAGAGGTATCATCACACTCGGAGGACATTGCGACCACTACATATATAATGTATCTCATAGATTTTTAGAGAAAACGAAGGATCTTCAGTTAAGCCGGGATTCAAACTTACGACCTTCCGATAATGTGCTAATCAACTCGGCCATTCAGAAACCTTTGTAACAATCTTCAGCTGATGGACTGTCGACTACGAAAAATCTTGTTTTCTAAAATGAAATTACAAAGAGGGGCTATACTTGTTTTTAAAACTTTCTTTGTCATATGGAATGCGGATTAAGATTTATTATTCTTTGATTTTCTGCATACTTTATAAAATCAGTATGCAGAAAATAAATATATATATATATATATATATATATATATATATATATATATATATATATATATATATATATATATATATATATATATATATATATATATATATATATATATATATATATATAATCTCATAACTCCCTATTCATCAGAGGGCGCCAATTCTCTTCCAAAAAGAAGGTATCAGGTTTGCTTTTAACTATTCTAAAGCAGCAAAAGATGGAAAGTTATGATCACAAAAATATTTCCTTGTATATTTCTATGTTCAGACATTAATAGATTCTTTCTTACATTTAGAGTTAAATTAAAAATACCTTTTCAGATAAAAAATTAAAAATCATTATAAATTTATGTAATTGTGTGTGTGTGAATATATATATATATAATATTTATAAAGAATATTAATTAAATATTATGTTCATCTTCATTATATTAAACATTTTATTTAATTTGAAATAAATTAAAATTTGGCTGTTCATACAGATTAAAAATTAACTGAAAATAACTTTCAAGCAATCCTCATTATTATTGCTTGAAAGTCATTTTTAGTTATTTTAAATTCGTTTATCGATTTTATTTTGATTGAATTAAAATAGATAATTGAAATTAAAATGAAGCAAGTTTAATAATATTCTTACAAGTTGTGAAAATACGGTTGCAGTTTATACCTTCGCAATCTAATGAAATTTATTCACCTTCAAAGTAAACGTTAGTGCAACAAGTTTGATTGTCATTCTTTCGGTTCTCTACCGACGGAAGCGCCACCTCTGACAACTCTCGGAAGTAAATAAACCTGTGAGAAAATGCTGCTGTCTTCACCTTCTGCTTCGTCAGTTCTATCTTGATTAATGAATTCCCGCGGAAATAGTCTCCGCCTCGGAGACATAATAAAAAAAAAAAAAGAAAATTCTTATTCGAATTCTGCCCATTATAATTAATTTAAGTCCGCTTTGTAATTAATATACATCAAAGGTCGCTTATCAATTATCGAGAGAGAAAGAAAACAAAAATAACTGCTATCAAAATAACTATATCCTGGTTCTAAGACATTCAGAAAAGTTTAATTTTGTGAGATATTTTCACAGTTTCAAATGGCTGCTAAGAAAGTGGTTGTTCGCTTCCGAGACAGAATTATTATTTCGCCCCAAGACGGCTCTTTCCTTACTTATTAGAAATTATTATTTTAACCTCTTAATATACCTAATTTATTAATGCTTTTAGAATATAGATGTACCTGCAAAATGCTTCTTTAAATATAAACAACAATCATCTATTAGTACGTTTTCACTTACGCAGAAAAATATGTGGTATAGCTCGGATTTTATTATGTATTTTTCTAAGCTCATTAATGGAGGGTACATATTTGTAAACGGATCTCTTGAAATTATAAGTAAGATTTTGATACATAAACACAATCCCAACCTAAATATAATTAGAAAGATTTTGTGTCTAATATATACAACTAATTTATGTTTATTTATTGCATTGTTATTCTTAATGCTTAAACAAAAATGTGATATGCATATATACATACACATTCATTTAAACATATTACCAATTGAAATAGTGAAACATTCCTATCATGTGTAAATTAAAGGGATTTTAATCATTTGAACGACAAAATCTACACCATTTTGAACCGTAACTATGCTGCGATGAGTTCAATGTACATGATAAAGCCTCAATTTTTGTAATATATCTAATTAGCCGAAGAGTATATGGCCCGAAAATATTAAACATCAGGAATTTAGGAACAGTGGATGGCAAAATAATTCAAACCTGTGAATAATGTCTATTTTCTACCTATTTTATCTTTTAATTTACATTGGCTTTTCTGGTGTTGCAAAGGAGAAAACCTGAAAAACTCCCAAGTATGAATGCTTGAGAGTTTTCTAGTGAAAGTACAGAAAGAGAAAAGGCTTTAATAATAAGTCTCTGGCTAATTACTCTTGTACTGAAATGGGGAATTTCAATAAAAATTTATTATGCTTAGATACTCCCCTAGCCCAACAATCTATGATGAAGTTAAGGTGGTTATCGGTAAATCAATTTCGTTACCTATCTTTTTCATACAATTAATAGCATATTATGGGAATAAAAGATTTCACGTACTCGGTGATAAATCCCAAGTTCTATATCAGCCTCCATCAAACGACGAAGGATGTACTTTGTTATTTTTTTTTTTACTTACGGACGTCAGTTTTGAAGATTAATTATCCACAAACCATTTATGAAACTTGAGCCACGGAACATCCGAAAATATCAAGTATATTTAGTTCTTTGCGAACAAAGAGGTTGGACTTAATTGTTGTAAAACGTTTTAAAACCTATTCAAAACGCATTTTTGTCTAACAATACAATTAAACGCAGGCCCTTACAAGTAATTTTGAATCCCGTAAAGCTTTCATCTTCTAAATTAAACCTTCTTTTCTACAGACATCAGCAGAAGGATATTGGATCCTATGGAAATTTTAACATGCAAATCTTTCTCAGCGTTACGGCTTTCGATCGATATAGGTATCAAACCCACTATCTCACTTCATGTAAGGCTTCTATTCCTTACCTCTCCAAACTACAACATCAACTGTGAACTCAGTAAAAAGCTTATTTTTTATTCGGGGACTCAATGCATATCACTCACAAGTTTGGATAATTTTTATAACCGTATACAGGGCCAACATGATTTCATCTTCATGCAATTTTTATTCGAAATATCGATATGATTTTTAACTTTAAATTCAATTTCTGTAAAAGTTAAGTAAGAAAGTATAGGCTCCCATATGTTTACTTAAATTTTAAGAGAAGTTTAATGTGGCTCAAACCTACCACCTTGTCTAGTGGTCAGAGTGTCTGACTGCAGATAGGGAGGTCCTGGGGTTCGAATCTCGGTTCGGGCATGAATGTACTTTCTCTCTCTATCGATCCTGTCTTTGTCCTTTCTGAGTACGAATGAGGTGTGAATGGTTGCCTACCCTATAAACGGGTCCCTATGGCATGTGTGTACTGAAGCAGTCGGACTCCACACCAAATATGGTTCAGTATGAAAAAGTGAAGCAGTGCACCCCATATTATCAGCCTAGCTGGAACAAGACAACAAAAAAATTAAAAAAAACTTGGCTTAAAAATATGAATTTAATCTTTAGCGTTGAAGGTTTGGCTTTTATCATTCTTACCAGCAGGAAATGCATGTTTGGCACACTCTGCGATTGAAGTATGTAATTGTAAAAGTTCTTCAGTTCTTTTTTTTTTTTTTTTTGAGATACCATGAATAGAGACCTTTATCCATGAAGAGAGTCAATATAAAGAAGATGTTAAAGGAAGGCTTAAAACGTATATTGTCGATATCTCCCATGTAAAATCGATTATTTCTTTTGTGACGGTTAGTTTTTAATTCTTTAATACAAATAATATTAACACGAAGTATTGTAGCGAGAAGTCAGTAGAAAAAAAGGCAAATATTTTAATCTGATTTTAGATCAGTTTAATCTCAATATTAATGCTGAATGGTATTTCTTTTTCGTAGGCGTATTTTTAACGAGTTTTAAAGATGAAAATTTCGTTTTGTTGTTTATCTTACGCCAAGCTGAAATTAGGATATACCTATTCAGAACTACAATGTGATGGCATCTTTACAGTGGGGTACTCAGTGGATGTGTTATCTTGATTATGAAAGTGAAGGGATAAAGAAAAACAAATACAGAGAGAGAAAAAACATCCATGCTCGAACTGGGATTCGAACCAGAGACCTAATGTTTCGAAGCTACGAATACTAACCTCTCCACCATAAGTCAGGAACTTAAAATATAGCTAAAAGAATTTCGATTTTGTAATGCATGATTTGTTACCATTGCTTAGCAATATTCACTCAGTATTTGGAGCTGAAGCCTTCAATTTCGAAACTATCTATTGTGGTATAACTTCAGAACGTTTTTGCATCTTCACGTTTCTTCGATTGCGAGGCCCAAGTATAGCCCATAATCTATTCAAAGTCACGTAAAATCACTTTAAAGGTTTTAAATACCTTAAAAGCAGATAGACAGGTTAGACTAAAATTTTGTCAAATATATTTAATAAAGTTATATAGTTCCAGTGACTGGATCATACTTAACGAAATAGGAGTTCGATTTCAACTTCTTGTGAACACATACTTTCATTTGGTTTCCTTAATATAGGACGTTTATATTATGCACACAGGATCTGATTAGTCAGTTTAATATCAATGAAAAAATAGGAATGTTTGCTGAGGTGGGACTCGTGAACTGTCGAACCGGAAGTTAAAATGCTAACTGGATGAAACTTCAACCGTAAACAAATGGAGGTGGATGATGCGTTATCTCCCACATATTTGTCAAGGTACGTGATTGGGAATTATCCGATTTTCTTCCTCGAAATGCTTAAATACAGCACACTATGTGTGAAAAACCTTCCTAAAAGACACACATTCAAAGGAATTTCATAGCATACTTCATTTCTAGAATATAAGCTATACATTATCAATATACAAAGCTGTGACTGTTTCTTTCATATCTACTGTTAACAGGCTTTGAGGAATATACCATAAAGCAAATGACACAACAATATTTATTATATTTGCAATAACACAAAAACATGATTGTATAATACTCCTAAACACATGAGAAATGGTTTTTAAGCCTATTTATAACTCGCATTTCACTTTTTACCACGAAAAAAGATTGCCTTAGATTTTCCTAGTAGAAAAAAAATTATCCAACCATTCTTTCTTTTTTATCTTACACAAAAAGTATAATTTATTTGCTGATACACACTAAAGGCGTCTTCTCCTCATTTTGGAGAAAAGAAATACAATTTGGCGGAATAGAAAGAAGAAAGAAGAAGAACCTTATTAGATTTCTAAAGCAATGGCGAAGTTTAGTATATTTGCGTTGAATGAAGACTTGGAAATCTCTGCCTAAGAATTCTACAGGGAGCCGAGAACACCGACGTTGGCGCATTCAGGGAAGAACCAGAGAGAATTGTGAGCAATAATTCTCTATGACATTTTTTGAATGCATAAAAGAATTGAGTTAGCTCTCTCGGCATAAATATTTGGCGCCAAATGTTGAACTTTTTTTTCCTACTGCACTCGATCTATAATTGGTTTAAGAAGTTTTTCATGAATACATATAAACTTTTTAGTTCTTTGCGAAATGACATTTTTAGAGAAAACGAGCGAATTTATATATTGAATAAAATATGATTTATATGTAAATAAAAAAAAAATTTGAAAGGTATTAACTTGAGTTTATTCATGAATTTTCTTAATATTTTTTCATTATCATTGTTTTGTATTGACTTTGCCTTTTATTAAATGCTCATAAAAACACACATACATACATACATGTGTGTGTGTGTGTGTTTGTGTGTGTGTGTGTGTGTTTGTGTGTGTGTGTGTGTTTGTGTGTGTGTGTGTGTGTGTGTGTGTGTTTGTGTGTGTGTTTGTGTGTGTATTTGTGTGTGTGTGTGTTTGTGTGTGTGTGGGTGGGTGGGTGTTTGTGTGTGTGTGTGTGTGGGTGGGTGTGTGTGGGTGTGTGTGGGTGTTTGTGTGTGTGTGTGATTTAGTGATTTATCAAGAACATTCTCTAAAATAAAATTAAAAAATGTCATTTTAAGTATTCAAATTTTGCGAGGCTCATTAGAAGTGCTATTACGACCTTTTCTTTGAAATACTTCAAACTCGGTACCAGATATCATGAATTATGGAATAAGAGTACTATGTTTATTTTCTGCCTAGAAATTTTTCATGTTTTTTTTTTTTTTTTTTTTTGTTTCAACTTATAAAATTGTCCCATTATCTAAGGACTTCAAATGAAGTTCCATAATCAAATTTCACACTGTCAATCTAAATAAACAAAAGCATATACTAGAAATATAAAAGATTATGATCTCTGCCATCATTTGACATTGAGTTGGTCTAGATGACATGGAATGCACGTGATTCAGTAAGAACGGTATGTTGCCTAGTAGTAACCGCGGGATCTATTCTCGTGGTCTCTAACATGAGAATAGCTCCCGCAATCTTGCCTGTACCTGTCTGTTACCATGGAAACAAGATACATTCCATTTTCAACAATAGTAGCCATAATAAAATCACTAACATTGGCTTCTTGCTAACTTCTTGAAAATAACATGAAGTATTATCCTCAGTACCGGCCAAAAAAAGCACTCTTAACCTTAATGGGAATTAGACAGCTTTTATGATTATAACAATCCTCATTCACTTAAGTTCTTGTCAGGGGATAATCTTATATAGGCTGACAGTACCTCGACACGAGAAATTTGAAGTATCAGTTTTATTGTATCTTGGAGTGTCTATCAAATAAAGAAGCAGATGATCCGAGAGATGCTGGTGAACAAAGATAGAATTTTTGAAATGCTGAAGACTCGGAGATTTGAAACTACCAAACCTGTAAGATATTGGCGAGTTTTCGATGTGAGAACATATGCCACGTGAACAAATGTTTGTGAGATGAGTAGCCAGATGCAGTGGAATTGGTAAGCCACACTTCATTAATGAAGTTATGAATCGTCGTTATTTAACTTCCTTTATAATGTGAGATGGGTGGAAGATTGTGCCAGACATCGTTGAATCTTGAGCTTGGAAACAGTTCTACTTTAACCTGCATTGTGATAAGTAGTCAAGTGAGCCAGTGCCTGCCACATCTTATTTTACAAAATGAGACAACCTTGGGTAATCATGTGTCGTTAATGATGAGTGTATATAGCACAATACGGTTTCTGCTCCATTCTTCTACTTTGCATAACTATTCACAAAAGCATAGGTACTCACAAAACTACTTGGAATAGGTACTCATAAATTTGCAAGCCAACTGTACCGAGTTGTGTAGTTTTGGAGATTATAGTCTTAAGTCTCTGGGCTATCATCCTATCAAAGTTACTTAGATCAGATCTTTTTGTGATCAAAGACCTGTGATTGCAATCAGATGTGTGTGATTCGCTGGACTTTCTTGCAAAATGAACACGTAATCAACGAAATAATGTTTCCCCTTCATTGCTTCAAGCTACGAATTATAATCTAGCTTTGGATATGGATGTAATAATATGGATGTTTATATACTTATCTCTACGAGCACGAATACGCATAATTAAAGAGAAAACAAACCTGAAGAAAAAAATATCATTAATTACAGTAAGTAAAAAAAATTTAAATAGGAGATTTATATTCATAAATAGCTTTTATTGTTTAAGACTATCTTATTGTTATATTACATCAATATTCTAATATTTTATTCTTCACACATCCTCTTACTTATATCACTTAAATATTCTGCATTCATCCCGCAAATCTTTTACACCATAGGTTCTCAATCTTTTTAATTTTTTACATACTTTTTTGCAACATGCCCCTTCATTTTCCTTACAAATAGTTAAATGGGTTTTTACTTTGACCGTTGTCCATATTATTCATTATATCATAAAACAATAAAATATTCTTTTAAGAATAAATTTATAAATATTCCTGTGTGTATTTTACTTACTCTCACTATTAACACTATTTTAAGCTATACATTTAATCTACCCTCTTCCTTCAAAACCGTATCACGTCCCTTATTTTTTTAGGTCTTCCACCACGCTTTTGAAAGTGGTTTTTGTTTTTGCACCGGCATATTTCCTTGTACCTAACCCTGAGTTGTGCTCAACCAATTAGTAGAAAAAGGTAGATGGAAGTCTTCCGAAGTTAGAAACTAGGATCAAGCAGAAGATCATTTAAAAGAATAGACCTGTCACCTCTAGAGGTATCATTTCACTTGGAGGGCATCACAACCACAGCTTTTTTAACGCTACCCAGCCACATTTAGTGGACATAATGGTTCATCGGTTAAGTCGGATTGGAACTAATTACTTTCTGATAAACGACGCTCTAATCAACCAAGCCATTGCAGCCTCTCCCTCGAAAGGGATGAAAGCCCACAAGTTACTCTCATTCACGTTAAGAACATATGTTTTACACCAACACTCAATTTCTGAATGCAAATCACATGCTACATTTCTTTATTTCTATTGTTGTTAATCGGATTTATTTCATTGGTCAGAATGACATCAACCGTCCTGTATATCTATTAATTATTCTTGCCATTTTTTCATGGGTAATTGATTAAAAATACTATGATGACCGAATAGTAGATCAAGTAGGCCTATATCCGTAGAAGTAGGTATACTCCCAGGAGTATATCAATTATTCAAAAGATTTTAATCAATATTTATTTTATTCAATGAATAAAAATACAAGAAATAATATAAGAATGGTATTTATTTTTGTCATTTTCCTAAAATAATTTAAAAGCGTTAAAATAATGCGTCCCGTATAAACTTATTATTAAATAACTTTTTCCTAGATCCCGTGCCTCTCACATAACCATGGTATTTTCCAGGAATTATCAAAGACTGACTAATTATCCGACTGTGTTGGCATGAATCATAATGTTTTAACACTTTGAGGTAGTGCGAAATTTAGATTGTATTTTAATATTGAAATTATAACTCTGCAAAAAAATAAAACGTATTATCGGAAATGTATACTATACTGTAACAGGTTACTAATATAAATGGTTACTGCAATAACAATTTATTATTATAACAGTTTACTCTACTATAAGTGATTACTACTGTAGCAGGTTACTAATATTAAAGTTTACTACTGTAACAGGTTACTCCAATGCAATTGCGTTTCCGTTTTAGAAGAGAAATCATGTTTTCATACCGCATTATTTCTAAATTATCACAAACATTTAATTACACAATGGAAGATTCTAAAAAACTTTTTGAGAAGATTTGGATCTGACTTAAAAGAAACGGTTTTCTTGCTAATTATCGTCATAAAAAATAACTACAGTGGATGTAACTTTTCTTTATCTCTTGTTCTGTAAATTGTCAGGGTCTTATTCCTACCTCATTAAAAATGAATAAAAAAATATAATTAATTTCCAATCGTCCCTTTTCCTCATTTTCAAGTAATGACTTGTTTTCGTTGTGGAAGACAAGCTTTGTGAATTTTAATAGCTTTGATGTGTCTTTCGGGATCAGATGTGGGTTCAAAGATAACATCTTTATCTGTTTATTCAATGCAAATGCGTCAAACAAATTCACTTGGATGCTGAAAGAATTCCCCAAGCATTTCATTAATAAAACTGACATTAAAACATTCAATTTATACGATGTGTTTTGTGTAAAAGTTCTTTAATTGCCATTTTCCTAATTTTTAGTCATGAAAATACTAATCCTGTCGAAAAAGTATTTTAAGAAATTAACACAGCATCTTTGAAATAGATAAAGTGTGTAAATATATTTCTGGAAAAATTGTATGAAATGCAATATTTTTGTAAGGTACCGCTTGTATTATGTATAAAAAGTCTTTTCATATGCAACTTATGGAATACGAAACGACATTTCTGTTTAACTAATATTAATAGACTCATAGTAAAGTTAATGAATGCATTTATGTAAAATTAGTTTTTTATACGGTCTTGGTTTTATAAACAATAAAAATTCATTCCTATTTCTCATAGGATGTGAAATCAACTTGCTAAATGCAATCAAATTTAGCAAAATTATGATATCATTACAGGTAATAAATATATCTCTGCATAAATTACGAAATGTTGACCTTATACATTTCTGGTTTTATTCTCAATAAGATTTCGCTCTTGCTCCGTATGATTCTAAGTATGATTCCTTATGACTTTTCGGCATAGGATCCTAATTGGTGGAATTAATAAATCCATTCTGCATAGAATGGCTAAAATTATTTTATTATAAGGTCCTCACTTTCTTAAATTATTTAAATTATAGTTAATAAAAATTGTGTTTTGTACCTCACGTAAAAACAAAACAACTTGCCATATTATCAAAATTGGTAGACTTATGGAAACAGTGAAATTAGTAATATTTCTGTAAAAATAAAGAAATGGAGTTCCTTATACGGTCCCCACTTTTATAACTTACAATTAATGAAAATTCTTTCTTGCACCCTTATGTAAAACCAAATAGCTTGTAATCATATAAGCAATATTGGTAGATTTATGGAGTCAGGAAAATTCGTAAATGTATTTCTGCAAAAATAAGGAAGTTCTTATATGGCCCCCAGATTCAAAATGCATTCTTAATAAATGTTCTTTTATACATCTCATAGAATAAAAAATAACTTTCTACTCTATGACCAAGTATTGTTTGACTTATATGTGGAACAGTAAAATTTTTATACCGCTCTTGTTTTCATAAATTATAGTTACTAAAATTTTGTTCCTGTCCTCCATGGAGAACGAGAACCTCTTGTTGTCACAGAACCGAACTTGGTAAACCAATGGAAGCTGATGAAGTCAATAAATAGATTTTTGTAAAAACTATAGAATGTAATAGTAACGTCTCTTATATTTAATTAATACATTTTTCTGCATGCACTACCGTGAACTCGTAATTATGTGAAACAATTTGCTCTTTTTTTAAAGTAGTTAAGGTATTCTTTATTAACAAGGTTTTAAAAAAAATTGAGCATAAATTAATTTGCAGCAATTAATTTATAGAACTACTTTACTGTATTTTAAAAAAACGTCGGAACAAATTTATTTCTTTAAGATTTATAAAATGCAATTGTTTGCTAGTTGTACTGATTTGTAAGGTATATTAAATAAAATTTGTACTTCATGTACCACTATTTAATAGCAAAATAACCCATTACCATTAAAGTAAAATTGGAAGATTCTATGGCAACTTGGAAATTTCTTCCTTTAGGTAAACACGAAGTGAATTGCAATGGTCTCTACGGCTGTCCTTTAAGACTTCAGCATAATTTTAAAACTTCAGCAAATTTTTAAAAAATGCTGCAATCTGTATATGAAAATATGCAACTTATTTGGTATGATTTCCACATTTTTAATATATAGTTTGAAAATGCTCCACAATGCAGTTCCTGTAAGAATCAAAACCTCTCTTTCCTTACTATCAAAATTCTGAGACTTGAGATAATAATTTGGTATTCGCTTAGAAAAATGGTGTTACGTGCAAAATAAACTGATTATCCTAAATTTTGCAATCCATCATTTAAAACTTAATGAAATGTAAATTTATACACGGCCCCAGGTGCAGTAAAAGGCATTTAAAGTTTTTATGCACCAAAGCATCTTGTGAAATGAAGAGAAGTAAAAGATAGCATTTTGAATAATAACTTTAAATTCACTCATTAAGAGGCTATTTACGAAATAAATTATTGAGTACTTATTTCGCTGTACATCCCATTAGGTATGTTAACCTCCAATTAATTTATTTTAAATCATCCATTTATGCAGAGATTTTAGTAATTTATGTAGCAATTTCACTTACTTATAAAAATACTGTTTTTGTTGTCGTGTGCCAGTTAAAGTGGCACACGATAACAGCAACAACATTTGGGGTGCGCTCTCCACTTTTCCAACTGAAACGTATCTTGGTGTGGTGTCCGACTTCCTCAGCAAACACATGCCTTAGGTACCCCTTTATAGGGTTGACAACCACTCACAACCCATTCATACAAAGGAAGGACAAATACAGGAGACAAATACAAAGGAAGGACAAATACAGGAAAGAGAGAAAGTACATCCATTTCCGAATAGGGTTTCGAGCAGAGGACCTCCTTATCCGCAGTCAGGCTCTCTGACCACTAGACAGATTGGAAGGCAAAATTTTGCTGAAATCAATAAATGCATTGCCTTAAAAATTGCTTTTTCAGATCAATTAAATTTTTTGGGGAAAATATATCTTTAAAAATTAAACAAATATTAATTCCCCATGATAAATATCATGTTTTGATAAAATTACTAGATTTTTTTTATAATTTTTATAGCAAGTAAATATTTTAGTAATTATATTTAACATAAATTATTATACTAAAAATATTCACTAGATAGTTTTCTCATTTAATTGCTTATGATGTAATGTTTTGAAAGAATTAAATAACTTAAAATAAACATGTATTTAAATATCTATTAAAAATTATTTTTAGTTTTCAAATAAATGTCAGAATTACCTTTTTTCTATATATGAAGATAATTTTAATATTTATTCGGGTACTTCCATAGCATTTATTATCACGATACTGCAAGTATTTGTACTTTAATTATTTAAACAAAAAGTTATTTTTGTCAATTTAATATCTTTGCAAGGAAATGAAAAAGTCAGTATTCTTATGAATACATTGTCGAATTTTCTAAAACAGAAGTTTTTCAATATTTTATATAGAAACTAACATATCGATAAAAAGCGAGATAAACAGAGGATTCGAAACTAATTCTAGTAAAATTCTAGAAGCAATTATAAAGTAGGTAGCTATATAAGCCCACGATAACAAGTTTGAAAAGAATCGATTTTTCAGCTGGTACAAAGTGTTGCCAGAGCTGACAACAAAATGTTTGGTTCCCGAATCGTTTGAGTTAATGCAAGCTTTAACACACGTTGGAAAAACAATTTTGACACTTTAAATTTAGTCAAAATATTTTCAAGAAACAAAATATATCTTGGCTGATATATATTATTATTTATTTATCAAGTAAGACATCGTTATAAAATACAGAATACTTTTTCATAAGACAATCAATAGCGATTTGAATAAAACAAATAAACACATATTTGGAAAATAGTTTGAGAGCATACTGATACAATAAATTAATAAGATTATTATTTCAAAGAAATTTTTTTTACTTTTAAAATGAGTTTCATAAATAAATTACTTCTAACTTTTTTCACACATCTTTTATTTATATATATGAACATAACAGAAGAAAAAGTTTTTTAATTATACATAGAAATGATTTTCTTAAGCAAGAACTTTATTTTTATTCATGTATTTCTGTGTGTTTTAAAAGTTTCTACAGTTGTGTTAAAATGAAACAAATGACAAAATTTGACAAAGAATTCATTAATATGGTTAATGCAATTAAAGCAAATTTTATTAAGCGAAATTCACTTTGACATAATTATTACTAATTTATGTGTATGAATCAATAAAACTGATTGATAAAATTTAATTGGAGAAATTTAATTCAATTAGGTTAAATAAGCATTTTTAATTACTTTTTACATATATTTTTAATAATTAAAAGCTTTATAATAGATTTACAGAAAATATAATTGTATAGTTCAATCAAGAACCTAGAAATATGCAGTATACCATAAATTATTAACTCAATTATAAATAATTATATAATAGGCGTGATCGAACCACGAATTGTTAAAGTAAAACATTTGTAAACAATGTTGCATATATAAAATATCTTGTGAATATGTTACAAAGCTTTTGTGTAAACAAATTAAATTTCCTAAAAATAATTAATTTCCGAATAAAATTTAAAGTGCGTTTGATGTTTTGGAAATCACTGGTAAAAGCATATTCCTCTTGGTTTTAAAGAAAATGTAATTTATTTTCGATAAATATATTTTTAAAAATAAATCTCAATTAATTTTTTTACGAAAACTTCCAATTACAGCTATAAAAGAAAGGGAATGTACGTCAATTCTGATTAAAATTTAAAATATATTGTTATGACTTTTCTTCATGCTGATGAACATCTGATAATTCAAAGCTAAAAAGTAGTTTTTTCTTACACAATCACTTTATTCATATTATTTCAATCACAATTAAAAAAATTACTTCAGCTTCAAACTTTTAAACAGAATAAAACTCTATACATTTTTCGACACATAAATTAACAGCAACTTTAAGAGTCCAATCATCTGACTTCTCGTTTCAAGTTAACTCACTTACAGCTTGACTATAGGCGATATTTATACCTCCACGCTATAGGTTTTTAAATTTTACAAAGCATTCTTAAGTTTTGGTAATTCGGCTATTATTGGCCCTATTGACCCCAAACTCAGAAAATATTAATATATAATCACCAAAATTTACGCTAAATTGTCAAGAATATCGCCAAATGTTTCCAATCTTCATTAGACATATTTCTCAGTCTGGAAACCAATATTTTTACAGAAAAGTTCTTGCTTAGACGAAAATTCCACAAATTAAATGAAGATAATATTGTATAACAAGTAATTACGATAAATATGAGATATATTCCTGTGTAAATAATTATGTTTACATTTTTTGTGTAACAACATTGTATATTCAATAGATGCCTTCTCTCTGTTTCACATTGTGAAAATCGAAAGCAGCTTGAGGTAACACCCAGCCGCTCCTTCCGCTCCCTTCTTCGCAAAAAAAAGGAAAGCATTGAATAGGGTGGGAGTTTGTGACGTTTGTTTTACACTGAGAATCTCACTTTGAAACTACAATTTCTGCTTTGTCTTCCTAAGCCAAAGTTTAAAGATGGCGATGTCATTTTGAATAATTAACCTATTATTTTGGCTTCTAAAGCCGTCTTACGAATAAGTGTTTTGTTACTGGAAGCATTCGTCTCGAAATTAATAATTCGTTAACTGTGCGTGTGTATTTGGGCTTCTTAAACCTGCTTTTCATATGTAAATTATTAAAACTTGAGATGCCAGTCTCATAAATATATCTACTTGATTCTCAAGCTGTAGTGTATTTTATAGGAATGTTCCTTGAAGCAGCTGGAATGTAATAATTATTTTATTCAAAAATGGGACAACACGATTATACACACATACAAATATTGGGATTATCAAATTGTTCTGTTTATAAACATTCTTATAGTCTCGGAGTGTTCTTCTTACTTTCATTTTTAAGAATACTTCATTCTTCCACACTTAAATTACGTAGTCCGATAGATAACGTGACGGTTGTCGTATTCTTGCTGATCTTCTAATAGGAGGACTTCTTGGAGTAGCGTAAAGATTAGAAACACCAGATACTGGTTTACCACAATTCTTCGCAATTTGAACTTCTGATGGGACGGGGTCGAAATGATTTCCAGAAGGGATCGATTTCCACAGATAAATGACATCAGGCATTGGGGAAAATGTAACTCTTGGAATTCTAGGTATCTCACTTTTCCTCAATTGATTTATGTGTTTTTTTATAGTTTTCCCGTCATCGAGTTTTATTGAATAGTGTAATTTACCAGTTCGTTGTTTAACGATGCCAAATTTCCATGATAGCTTATTGTTGGCATAAGTACGTGTTGTGCATCATCTCCCACACTTAAAATTCTATGATTTGGAATAATGGGTGAAGTATAAGTGTACTTGAATCCCGTACTTGGTGGACGCAATAGATCTAGTTTAATTCGAATTTGGCGCCCAAGATAGAATTCTGAAGGAGTTTTCCCGGATTGTAATGGAGTTGCTCGATAACAAAATAAAATTTCTCTTACCTTCTCTCTGGTATTGAGTTCTTTTCATGGGACATTGACTTTAATTTCTGTTTAAGGGTTTTTACATTACATTCAGCCAATCCGTTAGTTGCAGGATGACCTGGAGCTATTGTCTTGGGAAGAACTACATTTTCCTTACAAAATTCTGTAAATTCGGTACACGTAAATATATATGCGTTGTCAGATACAAGGATTTGAGGCAATCCATACACACTGAAAGTAACCTTTAATAATCTTATTGTTGAAATAGTTGATGAAGAACTTTGTTGAACTTTAATTTCAGGCCAATTTGATCTCGCATCCATTAATATCAAACAATTATATCTAAAGAAGGTCCAGAGTAGTCAATATGTATTTGTTCAAAATTTCATGATGGCTCTTCCCAATGATGATTTGATATTTTTTCAAGATTATCTTTTACTTCTGCACATCTTCTACATTCTCGAACTAATTGGGAAAACATCTCTTCACTGTTCTTGGGAAAATACAGATATGTCGATCGATGTTTTCCCAAGAACAGTGTCTTCTGGCTAGATTCTTCATTTTCACTATTCCTAAATGTGTGTGATGAAGTTCTTTTAATTTCCCTGTTCGAAGTTTTTTCAGGAATGTACACTCGATGTCGTTTAAAAATTACTCCATCTTGTAATGAATATTCATAATCTTATTTGTTACCTGATAAAAGTTCTTGTTTTAAAACTGACAATTCTGAATCCTCTTCTGTCTCTTTAAAAATTTGTTCAAACGTAATGGAAGAAATTGCAATTTGGTTAACAGTCTGGCAGTGAATAATATCATCGTCTTGTAAGATATTTGGAGCTTTAAGTTTTAGTGATGCTCTTGAGAGATAATCGATATTCTGATTTTCTTCACTTTCTCTATGTTTGACTTTGTAATTATATTCACCAAGAAATGCTGTATATCTTAGTAATCGGGATGATGTCATAGAAGGTATTTTACTATCGTGATGAAAAATTCTATATAACGGGCGGTTATCAGTTATTAGTATAAATGTTCTACCATCGATGTAGTTATGAAATTTTTGAATTGTAAATTTGATGGCTACTGCTGCATGATCTAGTTGACTGTAATTTTGTTAGAAATGGTTAGGGATCTAGATGTAAAGGCTATTGGTTTCTCGATACCATTTACTATGTGGGATAAAACTCCAGCAATGCCTGTTGGGCTGGCGTCACAAGCAATTGCAATGAGTAAATTTGGATTGTATGCCATCAAAACCCTATCGCTAGAGATCCCATTTTTCAGTTTAATGAAAGCAGATTCACAGTTAGAAGACCAATGGAATTTTTTATTTTTCTTTAGAAGTTTTCTTAAAGGATAAGTCAGAGATGATGCATTTGGGAGAAATTTAGAATAATAAGTAACCATTCCTAAGAAACGTTTCAAGTCTTTGATATTTTTCGGTCGCGGAGAATGAATAATGGCTTTTGTTTTCTTTGGGCATTTTGATACTTCACTTTGTTGCATTACATAGCATAAATATGAAATTTCGTCTTTGAAAAATGATATTTTGAATTATTTACATGCATATTGAATTTTTGAAGACGTCACAAGCATTCGATCTGATGATCATGGCATTCTGAAAAAGTTTCTCAATGTACTATAATATCGTCAAAGTATGTAGATACACAAAGCATACCCACTAATATTGATCTAATATTCTGTGGAATTCACTAGGAGCAGATTTGATGCCAAAAGATAAATGATTTATTTGAAAAGTTCCTTGATGAGTAGATATAGTTCCTTGATGAGTAGAATTACCTTGCTTTCATCATCAACCACTACGCGTAAATATGCTTTGAATAAGTCTAGAGTGCAGAAAAATTTAGAGTTCCGAAGACTATTCAGTATTTCATCTATCTTTGGGATTGGATAATGTGCACCCTGTAGTTGAGGGCTTGCAGTTTCTTTACAGTCAACGCATAATCTAACACTACCATCAGGCTTGGGTATAACAACAAGAGGCGAGCCCCAGTCGCTACAATCTACTTTTGTAATTATGTGATCTTGCTCAAATATTTTAAGTTCTTCGTCAACTTTCTCGCGTAACGCAAAAGGTACTTATCTAGCTTTTAAAAATACAGGTTTCGAATTTTCTCAGGGTAGCACGAAAAACTGAATGAGCACGTAAAATTAGATATTTTTTCCACTTATTGTTCAAACACAGTTGGAAATTGTTTTATAAAGTCATCAATAATGAAAACGAGATAGAAATCTGTGTTGTTCGATAATAACATTAGATTTAAAACATAAATGCTTTTCAAGAACTGAAATTATTTCATCATACGATAAATCATTCAGAGGTACAATTAAAGGACACAAGAGATTATAATGCTCGGATCGAATGCACAGTTCAGTAGTATTTTAACACACAAATCTTTATCTTCGAAAACATTTTTGTTTTGTAAATAATTTTGAAATCTTTGTTCATATTGCAAAAATGTTTCTGTTGAAGAATTAAAACATTCGAAATTTGATAAAAATGTTATCGTACCTTTTTCTTGACGATCTGGAATGTCCTTACTTCATTCTTGTTTCAAAATAAGATCGGCAAGTCGATCACCACTTGTTGTAATTACCTTTAAAAAAGTTGAAAATTGTTCTGCATCCAGGATATTTTTTTTTTTTTTGCTTAGCCTCGTTGCCAATTTATTGTAGTGTATTTTATAGTAATGTTCATTGAAGCAGCCGGAATGTAATAATTATTTTATTCAAAAATGGGACCACACAGTTGTACACACATACAAGTATTGACATTATCGAATTGTTCTGTTTGTAAACATTCTTATAGTCTCGAACTCAGAGTGTTCATCTTACTTTCGTTTTTAAGAATGCCATACAAGCCATATTCGATTCTGAAAGTGTTTTGATTTGAGTTGCTTAGGAAAATAAATTAAAATAAACCTCTGTAATTTTGTTTGTGATTATTCCTCCAAGACCTACGCAAATTTATTTACAGATTACTATTGCTAAATAGAAAGACCAAATTTACTGACATCGTCTATATATAAGCAGGATCAAAGGAAATAGAAGCAAGATAAATGACTTATGGATTATTTGTTGGAAAGAAGCTGCCTTTAAAACAAGCTGTAACCAGAATGCGAAAGCTAAAAGCTGATGCGCAAATTTTAAGGTTTTCCAATAACAATTATGAGTTTTTTTCCGAAACCCAAATAAATACATCAGATTAACATTTAGAAGTAAAAGAAAGAGCTAGATTAAAATGGTATTCTGATTATGTGTAAAGGATGATTATATAAGAATATTATTAATTGGCTAAATATAAAAAAGCTTATAATTTTGAATTTTCTAAATAAAGATCATGAATTCTTGTAAGCTTTACATGCAATATTTTATAAGCGTTAATGCTAATTTATGTATTTATTAATTATTTATTTGTACATTCATTTTTAATTATGCTTATTTTTACTTTAATAACGAAGATCAAGGTAAATTTAATTCGATTAGAGGATAGAAAAATATTATAATTTACCGAGAAAGGATGCGGTGAACTGTTTGGTTAGAAAGTTCTTTCTTGCAATCAGAAAGTAGTGAAGAGACACATTCAATAGTTCGTGTTCGCAATGTCATCCATGAGAAATGATACCGCTGGGGATGGCAGTCCAAATATAGGTCCCTGCTTCTAAATCACGAAGTAGTCCAATTTTCAAGGTTATGATGGTACACCCATTGGGGGCTCCACTATAATAGGTTGCATCACTTCCGGCTATTGTAATGCTGAAAGGTTAAAATCCTAGCACAACATAATACAACAATAATATAATTTGCTGAGTATATCGAACTACTCTCGCACTCAAACGAGAATTTTTGTTAATTCTGTTTTAGTATATTTTTAAGTAATTTTTAAAATAAATAACTATTTACATAACTATATATTATAATAAAAATATCTATATTTACATACATATTACTTCGTAAATTGAAAATGTTTTAAAAATTAAATAAATACAATTTAAACTTTCCTTCATAAAGATATTAAAATTTTTTGTAAAAAGAAAAAAAGAAAAGAAAGAAAGAATTTATTATAAAATAAAATTCGTTATTAAATGCAATATCTAAATGGATTGTCCAATCAAAATGTCCTGATCCCCTCCCTCAGTTTTCTTATTATCATCAGTGTATTGATGTTTCCAGCGTTATAAAACTCGTCACGTCCACCCCTCTAACTCCCATAAAAGCAAGTAAAATCAGAAAAGAATCATGAAATGGAGTCGATATTATTGTGCATTTCAATCCTGAGTTTGTTTATCTAAAGAAAAAGAAATTTGTCCACCCACGGCACAGTTATTTCTCTTTACCCAAGTCCCCTTCTTTCCAACAAGTAGATACTGTTGATTTAAAAGTCATGTCTTAAGGCATTTTTAATTTTGATGTCGTATTTGTTTAAAATAGCTAAAAAAATAGTGATCAAGCGCTTGAAAAAATTTATCTTTTTTTCTTAATTCTGATATCGATATACAATCCCAGTCTGTTTTTTATTTGTACGAAAAAAAAAACACACAAGGGAGTAGAAAGGAGTACTTGTAGGACTTTGTTTTTTTCATGTTTGAGAAAAACTCTAATTAAAAAACATTTTAGTTATAACTAAATATCAAGAATGCGAACAGGAAGAGAAATTATTAGTTTTGTATTTTCGTGGAAGTTTAAAGAAGGAAACTCTGCAAGTTTTCCTTTACTCAGCGCATTTCACAGTTATTGAGAGAAAAGGTGTCAGCCAGTTTAAACTGACAGGAACAAAGAAGGGGGGAATTTAATAACTGACTCTTCTTCATTTAAAAATCAAGCGCCATGTTTGCATTCTATGCTCATCATTTATTAATATTCTAGCTGTAATAAATCTCGTCTTCAAATACCTGCCACAGGTGGAATAAATTTCGTCTCTTAAAGTTTGTCATTTATAAGAAAAACAAACCATCAGTGAAAATTTTTTGATTCCATTCAAATTAGTGGCCATTGTCTAACAGAGGAAAACATGTTTCCAGCTTCCCGAATTTCGAAGCAGTATGTCCTGGGTTCGAATCCTGATCCGACTTGGATGTTCCTTTCTCTTTATGCCTTTTTCTTTCCTTGCAACTTCAGGGCGAAGATGGCACACCCACTGAGTGACCCAAGATATAAAACCCCAGTATCTTCGTCTATTATACGCCGACCGAAAGTGGAGAGGTTAACGTCTTCAACTTGGAAGCAGTAGGCTCCGCGTTCAAATCCTGGTCCGAGCATGGATGTTCCTTTCTGTCTATGCCTTTTTCTATCCTTGAAACTTCGGGGTGAAGATGGCACACCCACTGAGTGCCCCACGTATAAAACTCCATCATCTTCCTCTATTATACGCCGACTGATAGTGGAGAGGTTAGCGTCTTAAACTTGGAAGCAGTAGGTTCCGCGTTCAAATCCTAGTCCGAGTATGGATGTTTCTTTCTCTCTGTGTGTTTGTCTTCCTTTAACCCTTCAATTTCAGAGTGAAGGTGGCACACCCACAAGGTGAGCCACCGTATAAGGCTGTTTAACGATATATCATAAAGGAAATCTGACATTAGGAAAAAAATATTTCTAGTTTTTTAAGAAGTTTTTCGATTTTGAAATAACGATATTTAATGTTTGAGCTGAAAGTGGTATAGTGATAGGGGACCAATTTTCACAGCAAAATGTCCCAGGTTCGATCCCAATCACAGAGGGAGGTAAATGTTGCATTTCTGCTTCTTGTAAGCACGTCTGTCAGAGACTGTATTAGAGAGTGCTCAGATTTACTTTTTTTACAAGTGTACATGGGACACTTATCTATGAGAAGTTTTTTTTTTTTTTTTTATAAAATAATTACTCTATGGACATTAAAAAAGTCCTAGAATTTAAAGCAATCTACAACAAAGTATCAAACATTTATAATTTAGGCTTATTGTAGCATATTGATGAAGCACTCTCTGGAGAGAGAAAGCTACTGCTTCGATCCAGCTATTGTTGTGTAGAGAGCGAAGGGTGTTGCGTTTCTGCTCTTTGCATGCAAATCTGTTGGGGGTGCATGGTAATTGTCTGGGTTTTCTCCCTTACGATAACTGAATACATTCTATTTTCTATGAAAAGTCTTCTCGGACGGCAATCATGGTGTGCAGTGACCTTCAGAGTCATGAATGACCATCTGCTGTATAGTGTCCAAATATTATAGTTAGGTATGACTATCTGCTGTACAGTGTCCAAATATTATAGCTAGGTGTGACTATTTGCTGTACAGTGTCCAAATATTATAGCTAGGTTTGACTATCTGTAATACAATGCCCAAGTATTATAGCTAGGCATGACTATCTGCTGTGCAGTGTCCAAATATTTACTATATACTTAGTTTGTTCAAAACGCTGTTTTTGGCCTTGAAATGACTATCTGCTATACAGTCTCCTAATATTTTAGCTAGGTATGACTATCTGCAGTACAGTGTCTTAATATTATAGCTAGGTATGACTATCTGCTGTACAGTGTCCTAATATTATAGCTAGGTATGACTATCTGCTGTACAGTGTCCTAATATTTACTATGTACTTAGCTTTGTTCAAAACGTTGTTTTTCACCTTGAAATGACTATCTGCTGTGCAGTGTCCAAATTACTATGTACTTAGCTTTGTTGAAAACGCTGTTTTTCGCCTAATGTAAATGTAATGAATGTAATGAAATGAGTCCTCACATGTAGATCAACTAAAACTAAATTAAATGAGATGTTAAATGCACAAAAATTTCGTTAGTTATGAAGGTATTAAATCATTGATTCGCAACCACTGCTCCGCGGCATTTTGTGTGAGTTTAGAAATGTATTTAGTATAAAAATTATTATGCTTTTTTATTACGAATAAAATAATAAACATATTGTTATATTTTAGTAGTGCATATTGCATTAATTTATTTTATATTCAAAATTATTATCATAATCTATTAATTTACACAATGAATTATAGGTAAATAAATACTCTTAAACTTATATTTTTCTTTGCTTGCCGCCGAATTTAAAATCGTTAAAATTGTTTCACGACGTAAAAAAAAGTTAAGAATCAATGTATTAAACACTGAAACTGGAGTAACTTTCCACATTTTCCCAATGTGTATTTCCTACAGGAAAAGGTGAAAACATATTTGCCGCAGTGTATAAAAACAACACTCTTTCAAACATGAAAAAACATAGTAAAGGGCGTTATTTAAAATTTAAAAAAAAAAACATATGGGGATACCGAAATATATTGGATATAATCTTTCTCTATTCCTTGACTGCTTTAAAATGCGAAAGATAAACAGCGTGCTTCCATTTGTGAAGATAGAAAAATTCTAAGAGATAAATAACTTTATTATGAATTCAAATCAGCGTTAATTATCATTTAAATTATTGACAGCACTATCACCAGAATTTCGAAATGAAGCCTAGCTCTTGCTTTAAATTATCGAGAGGGAAACAGGCTGACATCATTCCATTCCATTCAATGCTATCACTTTCAATTAAAATTCAGAAAAATATTCGCCAACATACGCAATAAAATATTTATTTATATTGATTTAATTTCTGACACCCTTCCGTTTTTAACGAACTCTTTTATTATTGTGGTTCATGAATACAGAACAATCAATAAAAAGCCAATTTTGCAGTCAATAAAGAGCCAATTGAACAGTCAATGAAAAGCCAATTGAATAGTCAATGAAAAGCCTTTTAAACAGTCAGTGAAGTTACAGTCAATGAAGAACCATTTGAAAATGCATAACAAACATTCCGGTTTCGAATTCACGAAGGTGGATATCGAACGGCTGGAGATCTGTCCTTCACTTCAACAGTTCTTAGATTTAAGTTCCATCTTTGGCTTGAGTATTCCTAGTGGTTCGGAATTCTTTTTTACCCCGATCTAAATAGTCTTCTTGTGCACAGTTTAGCAATAAGCAAACCAATCTTTCATGCATATCATTCAAAAGTCATCATTCAGTTCATCGAATTCATTCAGGTTATGCAAATCACCTCTAAGCACGTTTGATACACATTATAAAAAAATTTTAAGTATTACTTTTTATTCATTATTATTTTCTAATCATTGTGCAACTTTGTTCTATGTTAAAAACGACATTTGTAGAAATCTAGCTTGGCTAACTTTTAAAGACTTGATGACTTTTTGGCGAGATTCTTGGCGAATTTACTATTATTTGGCGAAAAAAATCTCTGGAAAATTCCATCCCTAATACTCAGCGAGATAACTTAGACCTTTGCAGAAATATTGGCGAAACTCTTAGATTTTTCACTCCGAGCCAAGTTTGAATAGTCTCCAGACATAGAAGAAAGAGAGAGAGGATCAGTTTTGAATGCTAGTCTAGTGTATAGAAGCTGTTGTCTGTCTAGAGACTTTTGAGTTTGATGTTCTTTCTTGTTGTATTAGATAAGTTAGAGTTGTGTAATTATGACTTCTACAGTTAGAATTTCCTCCATCTTGTTGAAATTGCTTTGAATAAAAATCTTGTGTGATTTAAGAAATTGCATTATCAACTCTTAGTAAACGTGAAACGCGGGACAATATCTTTTTACGTTGACCATCTGCCACAGATGCACAAGATGAATATCTGCTGTGCCAGATGGCGCAACTGTATACTAGCAGCTAAGTATGAACCAATAGATACACGAAGGGGTTAGTATTATTTTGCTACCCATCTGTATATGTTTAATAAAGTCTATTTCTTATCTGTGAAAATTTTTTTTCAATCGCCAAAATATAACATAGTTAAGAAGATTTTTCTGGGTGACTAATATTTATTTTTCAAATAGATCACCAAAATATTCAAAGTGTTCCAAGAAAATAAATCACAAAATAAGACAAACCCTCTCAAGTAACTTTAGATCAGCATTCTAATATATATTACAAAGCCATTAAGATTTATTTCAATGTATAATTTTTGCTTCATCATATTCAGTTATTATAATCGGAATCTTTTTAAATACTATTAATACGAAGGAAATCTTTTCTTTTCAGATTTCGAAGTGTGCTTTTCCCCCCTCTCTTTCTCCAGAATTTCTTAACTACTTTATTAGAAGAGAAAATTCATTTTGTTTAGCTATTGTTTCAGATTATTAAATGTTCATGATAGGCTTAATATGGTTTCTGCATAATCCGTATTTATTGTTCCCATCGAAATGTAATTCTCAAATATATTGTATCAAATATATTTTCTATCTTCATATAGAAACATTATCATTTTTTAGATAGTTTTATCCTTGAGTTAAGAAATTTTATTCATTCAACTACTTTTGTTTTAAATTGAAAAAAAATTAAACATATTTACGCAGGTGTTTGTTTTTTTTTAAACAGATTTATAGCATCATATTTAAAATAAAATATCAGCTTTTTCCTCACTTACGTTTACTATCATTATATTTATGTTATAATCTTATTAACTATTTTTATAGACGAATATTTATCATAATTTTTTTATTTTGGATAACTTATATATATATATATATATATATATATATATATATATATATATATATATATATATATATATATATATATATATATATATATATATATATATATATATATATAGAATAGATAGATAGGTAGATATATGCTACACAAAACTCAAATATTTAGTTTTCTAAAGATTATTCCATTTTTGCCTAAAAATGACGTCTTAATTCATAAATGACTAAGACTTTATCTATGTTATCTATGATTTATTGTTAAGCATAAGCCAAGCACATTCAGAAATATTCTTTAAGTAAATAAAGAATTCAATTGAAATGTGAGCGCTTTTTATCTTGCTTTTTTTATAAGAGAAACAGATAAGAACTCTAAATTTTTCATCTAAAAACGATATTTCAAAAGCTACACAATTCAAAACAGAAAAAAACGCATTAGCGGACGATAATTTATGCATCATTTAATAACTTTAGAATTCTAAAATAAAAATAAATTATTGCTTAAATTTCACAAAATAATAGGTTCATGGTTGTCTAATTACTTTATTAAGTTTTTATCAATAATAATTTGGCAACATTTCCAAATTTTGGATGAGATACCTTTTAAAATATTCGAAGTTAAGCTGAAACGAAATTCGAAATAAAAGAAACGGCTATATTTTCTCCATTTATATACAAATGGGAATCATTTTCTTTTAGAAGCATTGCCAACTTATGTATGAAAAAGTTGTTGGTAATCTTCCAAATGCATTCTTGTGTACATCTTAATCATTTTTGTTGAGAAATAAGAAACTAATGTTTTAAGAATAACAAGGAACATCCATAAGAGTGAAAGAAATTCTAATGGCGTCAACAAAAGAAATGGGAAAGTATTTGTTTTTGAGGAAAATCAATAAACAAGCATATATTTATCAACAAAATAAATAGTTTCTAAATAGTCGTTATGGAATTATTATGCTCACAGATATAACACATAAATTATAACTATGTGTATGTGCATGTACATTTAAAACCATGAAGAAAAACAAATATATATATATATATATATATAATGTGTGTGTGTGTGTGTGTGTGTGTGTGTGTGTGTGTGTGTGTGTGTGTGTGTGTGTGTGTGTGTGTGTGTGTGTGTGTGTGTGTGTGTGTGTGTGTGTGTGTGTGTGTGTGTGTGTGAGTGAGTGATATGTTAAATTGGTTAACGACGCTATGTCCTATAGCAGGGATGGTAAACCAAAGACACGCGTGCCACAAATGGCACGTTTGAAATTTTTGATGGCACACACTCTCAATAACAGAAATTTTTTATAAATTATCTTTTTTTGATAGAAATGAATTAAAAATTATTAATTTGCAATTAATTTATAATTAATGATATAAATTTGTATCACTGAATATCTACCTTAGTATGTTAACAGAACCGTCAAAGTACACATTTTTTTATTAAAATATCGCATAAAATCTCTCGAAGTACATAAAGATGCGCATAAGAAATTTTTTTTAATTAAGAAATTCGCCTTCTAATGTTATTGCATGTTGCCGTCGCAGCGCTCGAATCAGACGACAGACTCCATTAGTCAGTTTTAGTAAACCGTCGTCTTAGAAACTTCAGTGACTTGTTAAAAAAATATAATCGTTTATTGTAAATAGACATAGTGTTTTATTTTTAGGTAAATATTTTTACACATTATTTCACATTTTATATTCTGCATTCGTTTGCAAGAACATATTGCGTCACGACTGAAGTTTTAGCCAGTAAAAACCTTAAGGTATTAAAATTTACTTAACTTATAATTTATTTTTCTTATTTTCGAACAATAAAATACTTTAATATTATGAGAAATTATTTTATCATTAAATTAGTGTAAAATATAAAAATAATTACTAAAATGTATTATTTTATTTCTTTTCTTCTTGTTTTGTAATATTTTTAATATTTTAATATGTGATGAAGTATGTTCTTGTAAGCGAATGCAGAGCAAATTATTAATTTTATAATAATATTATTAAAATACATATTTTTTAAAAATTTCTTATAATGGTTAGTTCAATAAAGAAATCGAAATTGTCCGAAACATGCAATAGCAGAGAATTTCATGCTTAGTGGGCCGATAGATACGGTATGATTGAAAAATACAATGAAGCAATTTGTATTTTATGTTCTAAAACTGTAGTCTGTAGAAAATCTTCAGTAAGCGGCATTATGAAACCATAAATTTCTTTTTGATCTATGTGTAGAAAAACAAAAGGAGTATATATCACGTGCTTTAAAAAATAAAAATACTCAAACTACTTCTTTAAGGAAATATATTGGAATTCAGTCAAGCATCACTGCTGCTAGTAATCAAGTTTCAAAAACTATTGCTCAATATGCGAAACTTTTTAATGAAGGCGAATATTTTAAACGA
Organism: Latrodectus elegans; assembly: GCA_030067965.1. NCBI lineage: Eukaryota > Metazoa > Arthropoda > Arachnida > Araneae > Theridiidae > Latrodectus > Latrodectus elegans. The sequence continues at coordinate 6,557,933 of CM057819.1, read as the reverse complement.
TGTTTGGCTGCTATGTGCACCATTCTTATGCGATGATTTCGTAAAAAAGAAAAAATTATCCAAAGAATTAAAGCTATGACGATAGTTAAGAATACAATGAAAGAGAGAGAAAATTTTGGGGTATGGCGGAAAATGTAAATTTTCAACAAAAATTCATATAAAGTCTTGCGATTTTATATCCATTTGCCTTGACGAGTCTACCGACGTAACAGGATTTGCTCGCTTAGCAAATTTTTACGTTATTTTGTTCCAAACAATATTAAAGAAGAGTTAATAAGTTTATCAACATTAACAACAACAACAAAAGGATTAGACAGTTGTAATGCAGTTATGGGTGCTTTGGAAAAAAGATAAATATATCCTTCTAAAATTGTGTTACAACTGACAGTACCCGCAGCTGAACTGGTGGGAAAATGGATTTATAAATTTATTTACAAATCGTATTGGACACACAATTCTTGATTTTCATTATTCACCAACCAACGTTATGTGCCAAAAAAGAGGGTTAAAAATGTTTGGTGATGTTTTGAGTTTAGTAACAAAATTAGTCAATTTTATATCATCACGAGCACTAAATAAAAGAAAATTTCTAGAATTGTTAAACGAAGTATATAAACTGGCGTCTTACAGTAGCTTACTGTTATACAATAATGTATTTGGTTCATCCTAAGAAATGTTTTGCCCATATTTGTAGGTTGTTTGGAGGAAATAAAACTATTTCTAAATAATGAAATATGAATGAGAAAATTATTAATCAATGCAATCAGCTATTGGATGTAGAATGGCTATCACAAAGTTAATTTTTTCACTGATTTATGCTCTCACTTAAATAAATTAAATACAAAACTACAATGTGTTAATAAATCTGTCATCATAACATTTGACTTAATCAAAGTGTTCGAAATCAAACTACAGATTTTTAACCATGATATTCTTAGAAAATCATATCAATATTTTTTGAATGCGAATATCACGAAATGCCGAAAAAAGAGTCACCAACGAAAGAATTTTCAATAGTAATTCAATCCCTGATTCAGGAGTTTTCTGCAAGATTTACGCAGTTTAAAGAATTTGAAGAAACTTAAAAATTTATTTTATATTATGATACAAAATAACATTTGAAAAATTAAATTTAAAAGTCTTTGAGGGGTTAAATTTCAATGAATTAGAAATGGAATTAGTTGAATCTCAGTCGAGTACCATATGGAATCAAAAATTTTTAATTTAAGAATTAATTTAAAAATTATTAAAAATAATCGATTTTTGGATAAAATAAATACAATTGCAGAAGATGAAATTCTAACTGCATGGAATTAAATTCCTGACACGTTTATTTATTTAAAAATATTAGCAAAGGCAATTTTATTAATATTTTCATTGCGGCGTGGGCATGTGAATCTCTGTTTTCAGAATTAAATTTTATAAAAGATAAATATAGGAATATAGAATGCTGGATGAGTCGAGCTCTGCATGCGTATTGTCGGAAATAACCAAATATGAACCAGATATTAGATCTTTATCATCTTGTGTACAGCAACAAAAATCACATTAAAAACAACTGTTTTTAACGTGAATTTCGCTTCTGGAATATTACTTTTTGTAAAACATTTTTTAATAAAAAAATTGTTAAAAGAATTGTTTTTATTTGTTTATTTAATTATACTTACGCGTAGTTTCACCAAGCTAACAATTCGAATAAAAATTTTTTGTGGCGCGTTACCTCTTTAAAAAAGATTTTTTATGACTTTGTGGCATGAACATCAGAAAAGGTTTGCCATCCCCGTCCTATAGAATAATATTATTTATAAAAAATTTGAGTAAAACTTTAATCCACATATTAAAAATTCCTTATTCAATATATTTTCCGAATTTTTATTTGAGAAAGTATTAAGACAGAACAAAGCAAAAACTTATACCAGGTTTTTGTTTTCTTGCCTCACTTAAAATAAAAGGAATTTCGAAATTCTGGTCTCATTTGTAATTAATTTAAATATAGAAAACTATTTGAATACACACACTGTAAAGTTGCTTTTGCCACGATGCAAAGACTTCGAAACTTAACTTGATTAAAAAACAAAGAGGTTAAAAAACAGAACTTTTAAAAATGTCCGCTATGCGCAATTGCTAAGAGTAGAGAAAAATATGCACTGCATCTTTATTTCTTTATTCCTAGAGGGTAGTATTTTTGAATGAATTAATGATACATATTATTTTTTCTGATATATGAAGTATTGTTTTGCCGATAGTACAAACGTGTCCTGCTTTGCCGATAATGCAAATGTGTCTTTCAACAACAATATAGCAACGGGTAACAAATGTGCTTTTGAATTTTCTAAAATGCTGTCAATCATAAAATAGTTATAATAATTTATTCTGTACAAAAAATTACCTTCTCCGACAAAAATTTGGTAATTTCAAAAATATTTAAACTTTCAATTTAATAAGTTTTTTTTTAAATATATTTGTTACTTTATTTTTAGACAGTAACGTACACAGTATATTCGAAGTAAAAAATGGTAAATTAATATTTTCTAATATTATCAACACATAATACGCATGCAACACCAAGAAATATTAACAGGTAACAAGTAAAAGAACAAATAATTGAAATGACAACCTCATGAGAAGTGTGGATGTTGAAAAAATCAATAGTTAATGTGGCGTGTGTTGTTGCATATGACCATCGCATCAACATATAACCATTGGCACTTTGGATGTAACAGTGGGATATAACAATCCATGCGATTATCATATTGTGCTAAAGTTGGTCCGATATAGCAACAGGTGATGAAAACTGGGCCATTCGTGCAACCGTGGACCCTGTGATAAGGGGAACAAGAAAGAAAGGAAGCAATTAAATCTGTTGGTCAAGAGTAATAGTTGAACATTGCGTTAGATGTGTAGTCGCACTATATACGTTTCTATATATAATACGTTTCTAGGAATTTCTTCATTTAATAATTCATGTCAGGCTATTATTATTTTACTTGTTTCATTTAGGAGGAAATTTATAAAAGGCAAAAAAGGACTGCTTCTATATAACCAATGTTTAGTTATATAGAAGCAGTCCTTTTTGCCTTTCATAAATTTGATATCTAGCTAGTGGTTGATATCTAGCTAGCAAAAATTTTTCATTTGTGATATATAATATTTTTTAATATTATACTATTGTGTGTGTGTGTGTGTGTG